>MU225941.1:1389235-1413268 GCA_018584345.1 Thuja plicata
TGAGCACTACATTGTTAAAGGTAAATAATCCTTAGTTTGCAGATTAAAGAAATCTCTATATGGTTTGAAGCAATCTCCTAGGATGTGGTACCTTAAGTTTGATGCCTTTGTGTTGTCAATTGGATTTTTAAGATCAAAATCAGATCATTTTGTTTATTTTAGAGTTGAAAATGATTGCCTTCTTATTGTTGCATTATATGTTGATGATATGTTGTTGTTTGGGAAGGGTAAGGGTATGATTTTTTTATTTTAAATCTCAGTTGTCAGCACAGTTTAAGATGAAAGATCTTGGGGAAGCAAGGTACATCTTGGGTATGGAAATCAGTAGAGATAGGTCTAACAAAAAACTTTGGTTAAGTCAAAGTAAGTATGTGAAGTCTGTGTTGGACAAGTTCAGCATGGTAGATTGTAGACCACTATGTGTTCCTTTTTCAGTGGGAACAAAGTTATCTATAGATGATTGTCCAAAATCTCCTAGTGAGGTGGAGGACATGAGTAGAGTACCTTATGCTAGTGCAGTTGGCAGGCTTATGTATGCTATGGTCTGTACTAGACCAGACATTGCCCAAGTAGTGGGAGTCCTGAGTCAATTTATGGCTAACCCTAGACGGGTACATTGGGATGCAGTTAAGCGAGTATTCTAATATTTGAGGTACATCAGATTACTCCATATGTTACCATGGTAACTCTTCTGGATCTCCGTATTTAGTTTGTATTCATGGGTTTATGGATCCAGATTGGGCAGGTGATATTAATAACAGGAGATCCACCAGTGCTTATGTGTTCACTATGTTTGGTGGTGCCATCAGTTGGATGAGTAAGTGACAACCTATTGTTGCTTTGTCCACTACAAAAGCTGAGTACATGGCTACTACTCATGCTTGTAAGGAAGCCATTTGGCTTAGGAGATTATGTTTTGATGTTGGTGTTGATGCCGAATAGATTACTATTTGGTGTGACAGTCAGAGTGCTATTTTCCTTGTGAATAATCCAACTTTCCATGCCAGAACGAAGCACATTAATGTGCAGTTTCACTTTGTGAGAGATATGGTGGAAGATGGAAAGGTAAATTTGGAGAAGGTAGATACTATGAAGAATGTTGCAGATGCATTAACGAAACTAGTGGGCACTGCGAATTTCAGATGGTGTTCGGAGTCTATGGGCCTTTTGGCCTATAGCGGTTAGTTCCTATTATGTTCCTATTGCTCTTACAAGGTGTTTGACAAGTGGGAGAATGTTAGGAATAAATTGTCTCAACCTTGGATAATTCCTATTCTTATTATTTGTTTTGTAAAATGTATTTTCTGGCAAATAATGTAATTAAGTGTGACTATACATGTCTAGTTGGCATGTTGATGTGTCACTCCACTTGATGTGTTGACATCTTGAATTATATGTAAGGAGATCATGGCTAAAATGGTTATGACAGATTCCTATGACACATAAGAGCTATTTCTAGGAGATTTCAATGACAGGTGAAGACATGCAAGAGATGTGGCAACTGATAAAGTTGAGTACTTTACACTCTTCCTCTTTTCTCAGAGAATGGTAAAACCCTAATACAGCTATCCTTGGAAGTTTCCCTAAAAAGGAAAGCGCATGATATAAGTGTTTTTAGGGTTACAGGAAAGGATACAAAAAGAGTGTATTGTTGGTATGATCAGGTGCTACTGGATTTGTCTTAGAGTGTCATTTGTCTCCTAATAGAACTTGTATTGCAAGTGTGTTGTAACCATTGTGTTGAAGATAATACATTGTGCAGGTTTTGGAGTCCTGGGGTTATTTACCGAAAGGTTTTCCCCAGGGTAAATCATTGTGTCATTCTCTATTTTCTGTATGCATGGTATGTGGCTGCAATATCATTGTTAAAGTAGTTTAAAAAATCTGAAATTGTAAGGATTTAAAAGAATTTGCACAATACTTTCCTATAGAGATTAGTGTAGGAAGTTGTTTCCGCACTTGAGTTTCCTTACATCAACTATTCAACATTTGACAGTTGCAAAATCAACCTTGGCACATCAAAAATTGAGCTAAATTTTAGTATTACCATTTTTAATCTTTCACCTTCAATCTTCAAAAGAATTCCCCACTTCTTAACCTTTTGGATAATGGCTTATGTTTCATCACAATTTCTTATCACATCTTCATCAATATTCAATTGATGTTTGAACTTGGAAAACATGGATTGGATATGTCACTCTGGGTCATAATCCCCTCTCTTCTCACTTTCTAATCTATAATGATTTTTTTTTATTCTTGTAACTTAGTTAACATATTGGAACCATTGCTGAATCTAGAAAATTTTATAGAATGAGTCATATATGTGCATTTCTTCCTTGGAGCTATAATCTCCTTCTCCAGCCACAACATTTGCCAAATAAATTCTAAAAATCCAATCCTTTCTGATACATGTATGGGCAACTTATGAGGCTTTTTTCTGCACCCGTATAATCTAAATAATGTATACTTTGGCTTACAAATCTAATCCCCAAAGTTACGAGGATAATTCCTTTCAAGAAAATACTCCTTCATCATAATCAATGCTTTGATTTTCTATGGAACTCTTTCCTTTTGATGACCTCCCAACCTGAAAAATCCATAACACAATTATATCTTGGAATTTTTTGGAATCACAATCTATGTTATTCTTATCCCATGCTCGGCACTATAGTTGCACTAGAAATTTATTTCCTTACCCATCACTTGTAGTCAATTTAAAAGATTATCTATACTCTGAAATGTTTTGGTACAAAATTAAATGTAATAGAAGAGAGTAATTTTTAAATGATTTGGTTGTTTTCCATTTTATCAACTACTGATGCAGTAACCTCTCTATCTCAATAGAAAAATCTAAATATAAATATAAATTAGGGTTATGAATTCTCATTGACATGTACATGAAGTACAGAGCCATTTTTGACTTGGCATCCTCTCCACATAGTTGTGCCCATGCATAGTATGTATTCTGAAATAAACCCATAAAACTATTTTTCAAATGTGGGCCTTTACTATCTACTAATATTATTTGATTTTTGACACCTCTCTTCATGAAATACGAGACCTCTTTGTAATTGGAACTCCTCGCCATTATCTCATATTTAGTGATAGCTTGATCTCTATCAATTTTGGTTAGGGATTTATTTCTTAGGTCAAAACATTCTTCTATATATGCCCTAGAAATATTTACTAGAGGTGAGCCATCCATTCTCCTTATCATTCTAGTCTCTGGCCTATAGCGCTCAGCTAGAACATTTATCAACTCTACATCCATATACAAATTTGGCACTATGACCTTGCCAAGTCCAACCTCCAAGGATTGCACCTTGGTTCCTTTTCATCTCGGTTTGCATAGAAAAACTAGAATAAATACTTACCAGAGACTAGAATGGTAGAATCTCTACATTCCCTCCATTCTTCTAAAAATAACATTAATTTCACCTATATCTATCGACCTTGGAAATAGGCTAAGCAATGTGCTTTATGGAGGTTTCTCGCTAGGCACTTTTTTTTCTTGGAAAAATCCTTTAGCTTCTTGATATATACTTCCTTTTTATTAGTCATTTTCTAAAAATACAATAAGTTATAAGCTCGGAGAAGAATTTTACTTACTGGTTTGAACTACACAAGCTTGTGTCTTCTCAACTAGCTCTGTTTGCTCTACTGGCTCAGCTCAATCTTCAATTTTTTGATAATCTGATCCAGATTACCTCTTCTTTTATAATTGAACAGTCTTAATGCCAATTAATTTTTATACTCCTCATGAGACATTTTGTATATGCAAAACATCTGTCAGAATGCTTAACCATTAATTCAGCCACCCTTCATTAAATGTTTCACTTTTCGCCACTTTGTAACTCACTAATATGTCCTCCGCAAAATAGAGAAAAAATAGTATTCTTTCATTTACCGAAAAATAGTAAATTACTTAGTGTATAATGATCAATCCAGAATTAGTTATGTGTAATGCAAAACACTAAAGTAATGACTCATAAACACATTGACACATGGATTTTTAACATGGAAACCCTGCTAAGGGAAAAACCACTTGGGACATGTAACCCAAGATTTTCACTCTTCTGAAGTGAGCTCGATGAAGATCCAACCATGTTAAAGGTTACAAACACACTGTTAGGTGTGACCTTGTTAGAGGATTTAAATAGAATAGTTTTCCACTTGATATCTGGCATCTCTATGCTACCTTCTATGACCAGACCTAGTGTAGCTTTTCAAATGGTATCTGGCATCTCATTCTATCTTTATAATCAAACTTTTTGATACTCCTTGGGATGTATCTCAATATAGAAAGGATTGTTAAGTCCTGCTCGGTTAAGAGACTTTCTGATCCAATGGTTAAATTGAAATAGTAAATTATTTGTTCACATATACAACAATAGACTTGTATATTTTTAGATCTATTTTAATCTCATAATACATTTCTGATCAATGTATATTTTCAATACCTTTGCTCCACTTCTTTCTACTCGGTGATGCTGTGCTTCTCTGTTGCTTGGTGTCCACAAAAAAACTTTAGCTCTTTCCTTAGCTTGATTGATGAGGACTATATGAATTTTTTCTTCATCAGTTTCTCTCCAGCATCTTCTTTCCCTATTCACCCCTAAGTCATAACGAATTAGATTGTCTCTTTATAGATATGATATCACCGTTTCTAATTTATTGACTTTCTTATTCTTGGCGTGATCCGCAACTTTAGCCAATCTTGCTCTAAAGATTTTACTCATATTTTATCTCCTAGATATATTCTTTCTAGCTATAATAAAACTAATTTAAATCTTTCACTTGTCTTTGGCTTTAAATTTTCAATGAAAACAATGTTAACAACTAGTTAACTCTATCTTTAGCTCTTGCTAGCTAAGTATTTTATCATTTTTGAACTTCAATTCTTTTCAGTGTTTAACTCTTTGATAACTTTGGTCAACACTTTAGTTCTCCTCAGGCATCTCCATCGATTTTGTCTATCCATCAGTGTTGTCTGTCCTTCGGGGTTGTCAGTCCGTCGAGCATCACAGTGAATTTATGCTTGTCGGTAATGCTTTTCGGGTTTCTTGCTCAGCCAACATTGTGACTTTACTTTTGAATTTATCTATCTACCGGGGTGCACTACCCGTCAGTGTTTGTAGTCACTTAGTGAATGTTGATCTTTTATGCATTACTAAAATCATAATCTTTATCTCTGTAATTCTCTGAAGTCTTTGACACTTTGTATATAACTGATCAGATTATATCAACTTGACATCAATGAAAATACAATCCATTAATTGATTTAATTTCTTGCATTATCGTTCTGCATTTCAGTGATCAACTTAACATATTGAAAGATTCAATCAGTTATGGTTCATCAATCTCTCCCTTTGGCATTGATAGCAACAAACTATATTATTTCTAATACAATATGAAATATATCAAGTGTATTTCATCAATCTCTCTCATATCTTTTGTTTTGTTCTATAACAAATACAAATGTCTGGCTCTCGGTAAGCTCATATATCTTAGATTTGTTTCTTGCAGAGTGCCTTCTTCAATCTTTAATCCCTTTACTAGATAGATGTATCAACTTCTAATTTTGTTTCTAATATGTGCTCTTCCTTAACTGTTCCTCTCCTTGATCATCTCTTTTTCCTTTGACAGCAATCTCTCCTTTAGTATGTATTCTCCCCCTCATGTTACTTCTCTCACTTTGATGGATATTTCATATGTAATCTCTCCCTTTGGATATTCTCGATATTCTCTCCCTTTGGATAATGATAATCTCTCTCTTAAAATTCTTAGGAACTTCTCTCCCTTTTGGATAATGATATAATCTCTCCCTTTGACAACAATACCAAAGTGAACATTTATCATGCCAAAGGTATATTCTTTGACATTTTTATAATATACTCCTTGAATTTCCCTATCCATCAGCAATATAGCTCTGTATTAGACAAAATTATCTCTGGTGTTCGATGCAAATTTGTACCTTGTTGTGTACAAATGTATCTATGCAGTTCATTTTTCTTGCTTGCATCAACATGAATGATCTTCTGATTTGTGTATAGGCTGATGCAATCTCCTAGTTATCTTACTGACCGATAGACAAGGGTTGGACCCCTAGTCTCTATCTCAGGTACTCAAATGTATCTTTCGGCAATGGCTTGGTAAATATGTCAGCTAATTATTCATTGGATTGAACATATTCCAGTATCACTTCTTTTGCTTACACTTGTTCTCTTAAGTAATGATACTTGATTACTATATGTTTATTCTTAGCATGCATGACTGGATTATTTGATATGTTTATTGCATTGGTATTATCACAATAAATAATCACTTGTTCAATAATCTTCACATTCATACATTCCAGCAACTGTTCAAGATCCATGCAATATTTGAGCAGTTTGTAGTAGCAGCCACATATTCTGCTTCTGCAGTAGAATGTGAGATGCATCCTTTCTTCTTTCTGATCCATGTGATAATTCTATCACTCATGAAGAATCCTCCTCCAGTTGTGCTCTTCATGTTATCTAGGTTTCCAGCCCAATCAACATCTATATAGACTTGAAGCTCAAATTTTCCTTCTCTTTTATACCATAATCCATAGTCCTTGGTGTTCTTTAGATATCTCAAAATTCTCTTGACAGTAGTCATATGTGATTCTTTGGGATTAGAAGAGAATCTTGCAACTATTCCAACTCCATGTGCTATATCTGGTCTGGTATGAAAAACATATATTAATTTTCCAATCATTGATCTATACAAGGTCTGATTTACCTCATTTGATTTGTCTTCTTTTTTTAGCTTACATCTAGTTGCCATAAGTGTTCCAACTGGTTTGGAATTTTCCATCTTGAATATCTTTAGCACTTCCTTGATGTATTTGGACTGAGTGATATATATGCCTGCATCTTGTTGAAGAATCTGTAGACCAAGAAAGAATTTGATCTCCCCAAACATAGACATTTCACACTCATTTCTCATTTCATTAGCAAATGATTTACATAACATTTCATTACCCCCAAATATGATATCATCAACAAATATTTCATCAATCAGAATATTACCATCGGTATCTTCTTTTAAGTAGAGGTTGATATTTTCACTTGTTCTTACAAATTCAATGCTTATGAGATAGGAGTGAAGTTTTTCATACTAAGCTCTAGGTTCTTGTTTCAATCCATATAAGGCTTTATGTAGTCTTCATACCATATTTATCTTGTCTAGATCAACAAACCCTTCTGGTTTTTCAATGTACACCTCATCTTCCAATATTCCATTTAGGAATGCAAATTTGACATCCATCTGGTATACCTTGAATCCTTTGTATGTAGCATAAGAAAGAATAATTCTAACTCCTTCTATTCTAGAAATGGGTGCAAAGGTTTCACCATAATTAATACCTTCCTCTTGTGCATACCACTTGCATACTAATCTTTATTTATTCATTGTTACTTCTCCATTC
The DNA here is from genome assembly GCA_018584345.1 of Thuja plicata. Taxonomy (NCBI): domain Eukaryota; kingdom Viridiplantae; phylum Streptophyta; class Pinopsida; order Cupressales; family Cupressaceae; genus Thuja; species Thuja plicata. Next base: position 1,396,689 of record MU225941.1, read on the forward strand.
TTATTCAGCTTGTTTCTGAATATCCATTTGGTACCAATGACATTCTTGTCATCTGCTCTTGGTACTAATGTCCATGTACAGTTCTTCTCATTCTGTTCTATCTTTTCATTCATATCACTGACCCATTCTTCATTTTCAAGTACAGTATTAATAGATTTAGGCTCAAAATCACAGAGTAAACATCTAGTGCTTAGTGACTTACTTCTTGTTCTCATTCCATCTTTCTTGTCTCCTATTATCTGATACTATGGATGATGTCTTCTGACATACTTTGCAATTTTTAGTTCAGCTCTTTCTCCATCATTCTGATCATCATCTTGACCTTCATTATGATCTCCATCGCTCGAAACACTATCTTGAGTATTTTCCTAATTTTGGTAATTGCAGCTTGATGCTCAAGTGCAATGTTCTATTGCTCGGGAGAGATAGACTGTTGCTCGGGTAGAGTGTCAGGTTCTTCAATGTAAAAAAACTTGTTGTAGTCTTCTGGTTCTTTTATGCTTTCCTTATCATTCTTCTCTACAAATTCATCTATTCTTACATTTGCACTTTCAATGATCTTATTAGAGGACTTGTTAAGACATTTATAAGCCTTACTTTTGGTGGAATACCCTAGAAAGATACCTTCTTCACTTTTGGAGTCAAGATTTCCATTTATATCATCTTTCAAAATATAACATTGACTACCAAAGATTCTGAAGTAACTTACATTGGGTGTGTAACCATACCAAAGATCATATGGTGTCTTCTTGAGTCCTTCTTCAATTGTACTTTATTCAATGTGTAGACAGTAGTACTGACAGGTTCCCTCCATAAAGTTTGAGTGATGCTTTTCTCAATCATCAGTGTTCTTGCACAATCAATAATTGATCTGTTTATTCTTTCAACAATTCCATTTTGTTGTGGTGTTCTTGGTGCAAAAACATGTCTTTTAATTCCATGCTCATTTCAGAAGTTAGTGAATTCATCTGAAACAAATTCCCCTCCTCTATCCGATCTTAAGCATTTCAAATCCTTACCACTTTTTTTTCTACCACAGCCTTGTACCATTTATACATCTTGAATGCTTCTGATTTATCTTTTAAGAACATAACTGTCATCATTCTAGAATAATCATCTACAAAGAGAATTAAATACCTATCACCATAGTAACTCTTTGTCCTCGTGGGTCCACATAAATTAGTATGGACTAATTCTAGAATTGCATTAGATGTATGGGCTTTACTCTTGAAACTAGACTTTGTCATTTTACCTTTTTGACAATTCTTGCACATGATATATTTAGGCTTTGACATGCTCGGTAAGCCTCTTACTCTTCTTTTATTTCTTATATTTATCATGTTGTCAAAATTCACATGACATGATCTCTTATTCCACAACCATATGTCTTCATTTCTAGCCATTAAACAAGTGGTGTTGATGTCATCAGGATAGAAAAGGTCACCTTTTGTCTATTCACTAGTTCCGATCAATCTTCCTGATTCATTGAAGATCTTTTCCTTCTTATTTTCAAATTCTACTTGGTGACCTATGTTATTTAGCTATGAAACACTTAATAGATTATAATTAAGTCTGTTTACCCAATAATCATTTTCACATTTGATCAGGTTGTTCAACATTATGGTTCCTTTACCTTCAACTGGACAAGGTGTGTCATTACCCATTCTTACTGATCCACCATTATAGTACTCAAAAATTTTAAACTTTTGTTTATCATCGGTCATGTGGTGAGTGCAGCCACTATCTATAATCCAAACATTATTCTTACTAACCTTAGATATGAGTGTAGTAATTACATACCTTTCTTCTTTGTTGTCTGAATCATCCTTCATGGCTACAAATAGCATCTCAATGTCTTCATCAGATTTGGTGTCAGTATCATCAGCTCTATTCTCAGACAGGTAGCAAGCTTTCTTTCCTTTGTCCTTGTATTCTCAGGTATCTCTTCTATCATATTTTTGGTTTCTTCGGTAATCTCTATTATCACCTCGATCAAAATTCTTTTTATATTTTCTTTCATTACTTCTGTCATTTTTTCTTCTATTAGGAAATCGAGCAGCAAAGTTTCCAACCTCTTTACAATTAAAACATAGAAGTGGTAATTTACCTTTGTATCTACCTTTTCCTCTCTACAATCTTCTTTCCATTAGTGCTTCAATCTCATCAAGATCTTGGTCATCACTATCACTTTCACTATCACTCCTCATAGTGTGTTTATGACTTGAATTACTTATTTTCAAAGAAGATTTGAATGCAGACTCTATAGATGGTAAGACACTATTATCAAAGTTATTCTTTTTAAATGAAATCATTCTACCAATCAAACTATCTAGAGTAACATTATTGTTTTCAAATTCTCTCATTTCTTGTAAAGAAGATACTCTAATAGAATATACAGGCAGTAAGGTTCTTAGGATTTTACTTACCACTATCTCTTCTTCAAGTATACCTCCAACTCCTCGAATAGAATTGACTACCTCTTTGATTTTGCAGCTATACTAAGTGATATTTTCTCCTTCTTTCATCCTTAGGTCATCAAACCTCCCTCTTAGGATTTTTTCCTTGGCTCTTAGTAAATTACAATCTCCTCCATGTGTTGGCTTCAATTTATCCCACATTTTCTTTGTAGAGGTGTAGGTTTTGATATCTTCAAACTCAGCATCAGAGAGTGAGGAAGCAAGTTCTATCAGCATGCAATTATTCTCATGCTTTTCTCTCAATTTCTCAAGTATGTGAGGTCCTGTAGGCAACACATATTTATTATCTAGGTGTTGAGTAACATCATTACCAATACCTGACAGGTGGATTCTTATTTTTCTTTGCCATGATGCAAAGTTTTCTTTATTCAACTTGGGCACATCTTGTTTGTTCATCTTGTGATCTTTTTCTTGAGTTGTTAAACTCCCTTTCTAAGCACACAAGCTCTGATACCAATTGTTAGAATAACTGATAGAGAGAGGTGAATCAGTGGCCTCAAAAATATTCCAATAAATCAACCCAAAACTTTGTACAACAATATTAAGCCTCTAGTTATCTTCAGTCTTACAAGATGAATGCCTTCAAATAATCTTAACAAATAACTAGTACTCGGAGTTCATTGTTAAACCTTATTCTTACTGTTTACCAATTAGTAGTCTTTCATTTACTGAAAAATAGTAAATTTCTTAGTGTATACCGATCAATCTAGAATTAGTTATGTGTAATGCAAAACACTAAAGTAACATGACTCATAAACACATTGACACATGGATTTTTAACGTGGAAACCCTGTTAAGGGAAAAAACCACTTGGGACCAATAACCCAAAATTTTCACTCTTCTAAAGTGAGATCGGTGAAGAGACAACCCTATTAAAGATTACAAACACACTGTTAGGTGTGACCTTGTTAGAGGATTTAAATAGAATAGTTTTTCACTTGATATCTGGCATATCTATGCTACCTTCTATGACCAAACCCAGTGTAGTTTGTCAAATGGTATCTAGCATCCAATTTTATCTTCATGATCAAAATTTTTGATACTCCTTGGGATGTATCTCAATATAGAAAGGATTGTGAAGTCCTTCTCAGTTAAGAGACTTTCTAATCCAATAGTTAAATTGAAACAGTAAATTATCTATTCACATATACAACTATAGACTTGTAGATTTTCAGATCCATTGTAAGCTCATAATACCTTTCTGATCAATTTATCTTTTCAATACCTTTGCTCCACTTCTTTTTTCTCAATGAAGTCATGCTTCTTTGTTTCTCGGTGTCTGCAGAAATATTTAGCTCTTTCTCCAGCTTGATTGATCAGGACTGTATGAAGTTGTTCTTCATCAGTTTCTCTCTAGCATCTTCTTTCCATATTCACCCCTAATTCATAATGAATTAGATTGTATCTTTATAGACATGATATCACTATTTCTAATTTCTTGACTTTCTTGTTCTTCACGTGATCTGCAATTTTATCCAATCTTTCTTTAAATATTTTACTCTTGTTTTATCTAGTACATATCTTCTTGCCAACTGTAACAAAATTGCTTTAAATATTTCACTTATCTTTGGATTTAACTTGTCGATGAAAACAATGCTAACAACCAATTAACTCTATCTTTAGCTCTTTCCAGCTAAGTATTTTTTCATTTCTGAACTTCAGTTCTTTTCGGTGTTTAACTCTTTGATAGCTTCAGTCAACACTTCAGTTCTCCTCAGGCATCTCCGTCAGGGTTGTCTATCCGTCGGGCATCACAGTGAAGTTCTGCTCATTGGTAATTCTTGTCGAGTTTCTTGATCGGTCAACACTGTGACTTTACTTTTGGGTTTCTCTATCTATAGGGGTGCACTGCCCATTGGTGTTTGTAGTCACTTAGTGAATGCTGATATTTTATGCATTTTTGAAAGCATAATCTTTATCTCTTTGATTCTCTGAAGTCTTTGACACTTTGTATATAACCGATCGGATTATATCAAGTTGACATCAATGAAAATACAATCCACTAATTAATTCAATGTCTTGCATTATCTTTCTGCATTCTGCTGATCAACTTAACATCTTCAAACATTCAATCAGTTATGGTTCATCAACATTAACTGATTTAATGTCTTGCATTTAGTTTATGCAGCTCAGTGATCATCAACTTTTATCATCTTCAAACATTCAATTAGTTATATTTCATCACATGAATGATTCACCAATTGAGATTATTATTTTGTCTTTTTAAACTAAAATTTTTGCTAATAAAATTAATATTTTCCTGTGTAGTTTTACGCATTTCGCCAATTTTTTACACCTTTTTAAATGGGGGTTTCTTAAAGATTACTCGTCTTTCTTGTTTAATTGTCTATTTGAGTGAGGCCTATAGCAGGGTGGACCTCCAAGTTCTACGGGGTTAGGTGGTACTGATTCTTTTTACCATTGAGATCCGACATCATGTTCTTGTGCTTGGATGATCCTTTTTGTTGTTGTTATGTTCATTTCTTGGAGATTGTTTATTGTCATCTTGAGATGGTATCTTATATTCTATGTATTGACCTGATACATTTATTCAATAGATGTTATGTATTATACTATAGCTTTATTCATTATTATTATTCATGCGACATGTGCAGTGGAAGACATTTTATTAGGTTTTCCATGATGTATCATTGTATCTTATTGATTGTACCTTTACTTGTTTTAATAGGATGAGTGTATCTTGATTCCTTCTATGCAATGTATGTATTAGTTTATTTATTGATATGTGTTCTTTTCATTATTATTAAGTAAATAACTAGTTCATATTTATATTTGGGTTTTAAAAATAACATATGATATATCATGTGATTATGTTATGGTCATTCTTAGTAGTTTAGAAAATGTAGTAAGCATAACTACGTCTTGGAATCCTTGGGATAGTTAACTGAGTTTATGAACATTAATGTAATGTCTTACCATGTGTTAACATTGATACTTTGACTTATTTTTATACTTGCTTCCGCATTTGTGTTGTGTAATGTATGTTTAATATTTAAGTAAAAAAATCAACTTTGGTTAATTTCACATGGGTTCCCTGACAGGGTGTTACATCTAGTATTAGAGCCCAAGTTTCTACACTAGAAAATTTGGGATTTTATATGCCCATTAGGTGTCTTCTAGTAAAATTGAAACAAAAACATCAAAACATGACTCTATTATAATTGAGAACCTTTGTATTGTTACTAAACATCATGTCTTCATTTTCTCTTGGCTTTTTTGAGACATTTCTTTATTTTTGTTTATTACAGGAGAAACACTTGTTGAGGCTCGATCCATTGCTAGAATTCATGCTACAACAATGAGATCTCTAGTTAGATTGTTGCTCATGAAGTTGGCGACCATTGTACAAGTTTTGTTTTTTTCAGTTAGTGGATAGCTTTCTCTTGTATCCCATGTGTAGGTTGTATGTGAGAATGCTTGGCGATCATGATTGGGTCACCTTGTTTGACTTAGCATGATATTTGATGAGTGTGGTTGTTTAGGGTTTATGTGACCCTCCTTAGTGTTAAATTTCCTGGTTTGAGAGACTCCTTGTGTCATGTTCCTTATTCCTCAAGAATTTTAATTTTCTTGTGTTGGTTTACCCTACTAATGATGGTTTATTGAGAGGGGGTGAATCAAAAAATATTAAAACTTAATACTTTAAATCTAAACCTATGATTCAACTTGGTGATTCATATAATAGCAGCAACCAAAACTTGTTAACACTTCATAAACTTGATAAACAATATATAATATAAGAAAAAAACATTCATAGTTATCAAGCATCACATGTAACACTAGATTTAATGAGGAAACCTAATTTGGAAAAAACCTTTGTGGGAATTGTCACCCACAAAAATAAATACTCTTCTGAAGTATGCTCGGTTAAGAGCCAATCCGGTTAAATATTACAATTCACATTTGTTAGATGTGACCTTATTAGGGGATTTACCTTAGACCTATTAAAATCTTCACCCTCTTAGGAGTGGCCTAGTTAGAGGGCTTAAACATTCATCCTAGAATGTTACCTTTCACAAGGATTTACAAAAGGACTTGTTAGGTCCACTTGGTTAAGAGATTTTCTATTACAAATATTAGTAAGAAAAAGTGTACTAATTTGACCTATGATTCTACAACTATAATTTTCTTGATTAGATCCCTTGTTCTCTCTCTCAAGCTTACTAGCACCAACAACTCATCAGTCTCTCCTCTGGACTGGTTCTCCAATTATTTTACTACTCTGATCAGTAGCTCTTCAACTATTCAATTCATCGAAAACCCTATATAAACATATAGACTCATAAATATATAGGCCTTTGTTTTTCCTGTTAATCCTATTGATTAGGTTTTCCTTCAATTGCACTCAATCATCTCATCGTCTCAAATGAATGGATAAAATGTATTTGCAACTCGGTTAGACAATTAACCTTTCCTTGTGACTTGCACTTTTCTTGGAATTCACAACTTTCTTTTTCCGCTTAATCTACATCTTATATTTTGAACTTGACTTTTCATGACCATAGATCTTGTAAAAAAAATTTCCTTATTCCTTATCATATTATTGTTCTCTATGCCTTGACATTAAATTAGTTCTTCTCCTTGAATCCAATCTATATTCAAACTATGTTTCATTCTTGGTGACTTCAGTGATTATCTTCACTCGGTGTCTGACTTCACTTGGCTATCAATCTTGCTTGGTAACTGATCTTTCTCAATTTTCAACTTCGCTTGGTGACTGTCTTTCCTTTTCTCAACCGACTAACACTTCACTATTCAGTAACTAGGTCATTCCCTTTAGAAAATTGTGACCTCTTTGTTATACTGACTTAACAACATCAAATGTTAAGTAAAAAATAATTACACCAATAGTTCCTCATCATTGTCTGATCTTTATTATCTACCCAATTAAGTTCCTCTCTGATTGATATGGCAACTTAATATAAATTAGAAATCAATTGCTTGACATCAATGACAAAATAACAAATAATCTAACCATTCTACTTTCTTGTATTCTTCTAAACTCGGTCTTCATCACCATTACCGTTACCATCAGTTGGTTAACAATCTCCCTCTTTGTCATTGATGGCAACACTATCAATTGATGATTATATCCTCTTATCTCTTTGTATTACCTCTGCTCCCTCTTAGCTTGTTCTTCATATTTTCCTTCAATTACATTATCCCTCTTACATGTAGTCTCCTTTACTTTTATTCATCACTTACTTACTGTACTTCACCCTTGTACTTACTTCTCCCTTGTGGAATCATCAATTACATACTTCTCCCTCTTTAACAACAATGCCAAAGATGCATACTCCCAAAATCTTGTTCAGGCAGTGAATCATACCTTGCATGTACTGATTTCTCTTTGCATACATAAATCATTCCACAACTTCTGGCATCACATAAAGTGTGATCACTTAGCATAAACTCAAAATTTAGATATTCTAATTGTAACCACCTGGATTTGGTTTATTTTGACTATAGACACTATTTTCCCTAAGTGTGATCATACCCCCAATTATGTCACGACAATGTTACTTTGGCATAATCAGATTTAATACCCTAGGTATTTTTATCACTGAATTATATTAACTACTATAGCCATAAAATTCAAATCAATTAAAACCATTTAAATCAAATCAAATTCAAACATGGATATAGTATTTAATCATAAAGGAATTAAATAAAACCCTAAATCAATTGTTCACTTGCAAATGAACCCATTCCCCTAGCCTAATTAATTTAATTAAATTGGCTATAGTCCTATTAATTATTAAAAATAAAATAATTATTTAAATAATTAATATCCTATTTTTGAATGAATTAAATAAGTTTAATTCATTTCATTAATATTCCTCTAAACCCCTAACCTAACCCACTTCAACCACTTTGACTCTGGGTTCAAGCCTATCCCAACCCATTCACCCCATGCTAATCTAATTGTAATCCTAAATTCATTCTAACCCACCTCCTAATGTTGTCACATTCCATTAGGGAGTGATTAAGGACTCAACCCACTTAAGAAAGTCAAGGAATCTCAAGATTCCTTCCCTCAAGTCCACTTTCTCAAGCCACTCTCTTACACCCTTCTCATGCTTCTTTAAGGCTCTCATTAATGCCTCATTAATGAATATTCCTTAAGCCCATGTCTCCCCCATGCCTATTGAATTCCTTTGGCATTTATTTCTTCTTACACACCATTAATGAGTTTTTTTAACTCCATTAATGCACCTTGTCCCCCCTCTCTCTCATCATTCTTCTATAAATAGAAGGGGTTTTTGAGCACAAATAAGCCTTCATCTTAGATTAAAAATTGCATTGTTATGTTGTTAGAATAGACATAGATTCATATCAAATTTCATATTTCATGTTTATGCATTGTTAGTTTCATGCTTTTTAGAGCTAGAATGCATGTTATTTAGATATCTTTCTCATTTTAACTCAAATATTTCATGCTAGGATGTATATGTCACTGAAAGAGGCATAATCTGAGGGCTATTATGTTTTTTTTCATACTCTTCCTAGTTAGAAAGAAATAGGTCAATTTTAGTGAATTTATACGCTTATCTAACCCCTTTTCGCTAATGCAATGATCTATTGAAGTGTCGTGTCACAGGTAACATGTGCACAAACATGCACACACATTTTTGGCGCCCACTGTGGGGCCTGATTTCCAACTTTGCCTCATTTTGAACCTATTTTTCACTAATTTGCATGCACATGATTCTATTACAGAGTCATTTCTAGTCATTCTGGATCACATCAAGGATACGCACTCGCACCATAGAAAATGAGGCTCGCATCCAGGATTTCCCAGATTGTTTTTGATTTAAGATCATGTTTGGGGAACATACAGTCACATCTAGTGAAAGAGGCTCACATATGGTATATTGTATCGCATCTAGTTATTTTAGGCTCACATCTAGTTAGATAACCTGCATACTTCATTTGCCTAACCCTAACATCTTAACCAATTGTGTTTTTGACATTTTGACAGCCTAACTAGTGTTTTGCAGGTTGTTATCAAAGGTTTTTTGTGGGAGCTAAACAAAGAATACTAACTTGGTTTTTTAGATTGCCAAACCCCCATCTTGACCTCTATTTATATGCTTTTCACACTAAAGACATTTTCTAATTTTCCACTAAACTAACTAGAGGACTATGCTCTTTTCCTTTTAAGGAAAATTAGAAACTCACACCTCAGTTTATGGGTTGAAAGGAATTTGGGGATAGCTGAACCAAGGCAAACAAAACTAAATTTCAATTTGGATCAGTAACTGAACAATCAAAGCACTAAATTTGTGGGTTAAATGAACAAGCACACTATCTAATTTTGGATCAGAAATTGAATAAGCTACTCATTTAAGATTGTGGATTAATTGGAAAAACAAACTTTCCCTTCAAAGCATTCTATTTTCTATTAAATAGGAACATCTTAAATCAAGCACAACATTGCTTGAGGGAATGAAATTTTGTTTGAATTTTTTTTGGGAGAAAGTGGCATGGATTAGGAGAGTATGCTCTTCTTCTTCGGAGGAATCAAAAATCTAGACGTCCTATGCTCACCAATCCTTTGTAAGCTTATTTAATAGTAGAGGGCCTTTTGGTTGAGGAAAAAATCTCTCGAGAATGACCCCAGTGAAGATAGGTTTTATGCCAACCCTTCCAACTCACTATAAATAATTGCTTCTTCATAGGCCAAAGCCTCGGAAGACGGAGCCGATTTTGTTCATATAATTTTGACATCATTCTTTGAACATGCTTGGGTATGTGTAGAGCGAAGTCGCTTAAATATTGTTTGTGAGACTACATATACTTAAGTACTCATAGGGCTATACGCCTCAATTTTGCCTTGTGCAATTTTATGGGGGACGGTTTCGAATGGATTTCCCAATAATAGACAACATTTCAACTGAAAGAATTCTGGATTCATCACCGAAAGGGTGATAATCTTTGTGCAAGGAAAAAATTAATTGCCCCAAGACACTCATCATATCATGCCCTCACTTGTGTTTGGAATTGGCTAATACAGCATCATGACTGGAGCCATTGCATGGTTGGTGATGGCTATATTCTGATTAGCATTTGAGTGTGTGCCTATGTCAATGAGCAAAGATTTTCATCCTCCACCTAGAAAATAGGGATAAGATGTGTGTCTGTTCCACCCTCCTAACAATGCAAATCTGTTTGACGTGCCTGAAAAATTATTAAAAAGATAACATCTTCAAACAAACAACAAATTTCAATCCTGGATCAATGCATGTGTTTTCATTCACTAAAAAATCTCAGAATGCAAAACTACAATCAGATGAACTTCACGCATTTCCAAAATGAACTTTTCAAAACTGATCAAATCTAATAGAGACATCAGAAAATTGCATCCTGGATTTCCTAAATCATATTCAGTATTTAGGCTCACATCTGGTATCACTAGCTTGCATTTAGTCAACACAGTATTGTATCTGGTATTTAAGCTCGCATCTAGGGTTGTCAGTAGATCGCATCCAGTATTTCTAGGTTTGCATCTGGGAGCTTGCATCTAGGATAGTGGGAACTTGCAAGATAGTTTCTTAGAAAGTCTCAATTGATTTGGATACCCTTTTGGCTCTTTAGTCTATCCTTGTCTTTTTTGGTCTCCCTGTCATTATATCAAAACACTTTTTCAAATGTCCACCTTGCATGTCCTGTCAGTTTCTCATAATCTATCTCAATACGTGTGGTCTATCCGCTTCTTACAAACACTTGGTTCCCAGATCACTATCAAGGAATTCTAACCCTCTAACGCTGGAATCATTTACTTCCACCAAAACTTGAATGATACTTCCACCTAGACACACTCACTTGAATGATTCATGATACTACCTGACACTCTTGGGAAATGTTGACAAAAGTTGAGACACAACTTCATGGTTAACACAAGACGCAACAAGTACACCTCTAAAGGATCAAAAGTGCCTCCTAAATCACTGCACTTTCTAGGGGAAACATCTCGTAGTTCCCTACTCAATCTAGACTCTCCACAAATGGACAGATCCACTCACTGATGGAGTGAGCCTTTTGAAGAATATGACAATAGAAAAATCCAAAAGCACGAAGATCTCGATGAGAATGAAGAAACCACCTTTGAACATCATCCATTTGGATCAGATGGTGAGGGGGAGATCCCTAAAGATGAATATGATAAACTCAAATAGAGTAAGAGGTTCCATAAAATATTGGAAAGGATAATTGGTGATGATAAAGAGAAATACTTCCTCCATTTGGCATCCACCGGCGTAAAATTACCCCCAGATTATGATGTGGAGAAACTCAAAGAAAAGGATGTACTAAATCCTATATCCATTCTCACCAAGAAACTCACTTTGATGCAAACAGAGCTCGCAAACCTCAAATGGGAAAAAGAGAAACCCAAAACAAAATACTCTTTGGACACCATTTTTCCATTCCCTTTTGACAAGAGTATCACTATGGTTCCATTCCCTCCCAATGTGGCACGGCCAAAATATGACAAGTATACGGGAGAGACCGATCCACATGACCATGTTTGAGAGTTTTTTTCTCTTAGAATAGAGTACATGCATGAACCCACTTACCTCATGCAACTATTTCCTGGAAGTCTAGGAGGCAACACCATGGAGTGGTTCTCAAAACTAATGCCCAAGGTCAAGAATTTTGAGGAGTTGATCCAACAATTTATTCAACATTACTCCTACAACATCCAAGATGATGTGACTATGATGGACCTATGTAATACTAAATAGAAGACCAATGAATCATTTACACACTTCCTATAAATATGGAGGAAATTCTTTGCACGATACTCAAGAACTATCCCCGAATCTAAGAAGATGGAAATCTTCGTTAATAACTTGGTGCTAGAATTAAACTATGCATTACAAATGCAAGACTCCCCTAGCTTCGACAGAATGATTAAACATGCCCTTCGTATTGAAGAAGTTATGGTCAAAAAGGGGGAGATCACTCTTCAAAGTGAAAACAAACCTAACAACTCCAAGCCTAAATGGTGGAAACAAAACAAGAATGTTGTCAATGATGGTGTAGTAGATGCATCTAATGCTGTCCCTAAACTTGAGGTATTCAATCTCACTAATAGTATACAAGAAAGCAAGGATGCCAAGGTAACAACTCTCATACCCAAAGAAAACACTAATAATAGAAAGGGTCAGACATGGACTTCAAAACCTCAAATAACATTCACTCCTTTGGGAGAGCCTCTCGAGACTATTTTGAAGACACTTCTGGATAAAAAAGTTCTTACTATCCCAGATTCCAAACCGTGGGAACCAATGGTCAAACCCAGATGGTGGGATGATAATTCCTACTGTGTATTTCACAAGAAAAAAGGACACAAGACTAATAATTTCCTTAAACTTAAACATGTCATTCAATACCTCATTGAAGGTGGAAAGATCAAAGTGGACGGACACACTACCAATGAAGATCATACAACATTCAATAAACCATTCCCTAATAATGACAAAGGGGAAACATCTAAAGGGAAAGGTAATGAAGTAAACTACACCTATTCCACCAATGATAATGTGATCAATATGCTAGACATTAAAAATAAATCAATTAATGTGGTCACAATCAAAGGTGTTTCATTCCACTCGAATGCAGTAACACAGGGCCAAGCATAGGTCATGATCAAAGGACCCAATTCTTTCCCAAAACCAGCATCAACATCCAAGGTTCCTATCATTACTATCCCTAAACCAGTAGCGAAACATGTGGTTACTATTCTTGGAGCAAAGTATGACTTGGTAGACCAATTTCAATGAACCTCTGCCAAAATTTCCATTTTCAAATTGCTCAAAATATCCACAATACATAGGGAAATTCTAGAACAAGCCTACATGTTGCTAACATCCCAAAGGATATTGATATAGACAAATGCCAACCGATGGTCAATCACATCTCAGCCCCACATTACCTCTCCTTTTCTGAAGAGGATGATAAGTCTTTGACACATCCACATAATCAACCCCTCCATATTGAAGTCCTCATTCATAAATCCTATGTTAGACATGTATTGATAGATGGAGGCGTAGGATTGAATATATGTATACTTAATCTAATCAAGAAACTAGGTCTTTAAGAATAGATCATTTATTCTAGAAGAAAAATAACTATCAAATTTTATGATGAGGAAGAAAGATCCTCTAAAGGACTTATCATTCTGCCTATCAGAGTTGGACCAATTAAGAGGAATGTCGTATGTCAAGTTCTAGATCTACCCCTGTCCTACAATATATTGTTAGGGAGACCATGGATTCATGAAATGCAAGTTGTGCCATCTACTTACCACCAGTGCATAAAATTCCCACATAATGGAGTGGAAGTAACTATTCCTATAGATGCTAACTATACTTGTAATATTATCAATGAAGGTAGTATGATCCTGCATAACAAGGAGGCTTTGATGAGATTACTCTTGAAACTACCAAGGACATGGTTATGAAGAGTTTTGGAAAAACCTTAAAACTTGAAGAAATAGGTATGGGAGAATACAAGCTGGACCTGACTCTGTCACTAACAGAACTTCCCATATCACCAAGATCCTATGGAATACTTTCCTTGACATTCACACCTACTGCATCCAAGGAGCCAGAATACACAAAGCAACTGGCATGGTAAAGTCATCCACATCTTCTTTAGATAACACAAAAGAACAAGCAGTCTTGGACTAGCTTTACAAAGGAGAATTGATGGAAGCTGAGGTCAAACATGTAGAGATATCCCCAGAATAGTATGGAAAGGGATATGATTTCCTCAAACATATGGGATACAAAGGAAAGGGACCTCTAAATGACACAAGAAGAGGACTTATTGATCCTACACCCATGGAATTCCAGAATACCAGAGACAAAATAGGACTGGGTTTTAATACTAAAACTGATAAACCTACTTCAAAAGACAGCCCAGCCTCAGACAAAGGGAGTGATGAAATAGATGAACTAGAGCAGTGGTCCTATGAAAGGTTATTACATGTTGGCACAGAGAATCCCAACTATCAAGGAGAATTCTATGTACCCAGCTTTCAGGAACCACAAGATCTTCACACCCCTTTGTTAGCACAACCTCCCATTCAAGAGGTAGGATGATTCAGAGATACCCTTGATAGAAAAAGCTAAAGAAAGCACACCCCAATGATAGGATCTACATCCTAACTGGGGGAAATTGGTCATGGTTTCACATATTCTTGATCTACCACACTTTGATTCGCAGGTAGCTAACCGAGTACATCAAATAACCATTGTTGAATACTTAAACCGGTTTGATGATGAGGTCACTAATTCTTATGATTATGAATGGGATGAGCTATCTGTCACTACAAAAGATATTGAAATAGATACAATTCACATGTTTGTGGATCCCTCAACTCCTTATGAACAGTCTAACACTACTCCCAATGACACTGATAATCCTAAAGTACAAGAAGAATTCCTTCTCTCTGTCAGGGATGGAGAGACTGGTTCTTTCATAAGTTTGGAAGAAGTTCTAAGGCAACATGAAAGAAGCCTCCTTTTACAAAGAGATGAAGATGATAGTTCTATTGACGAGTCACTAGAGTTTGGTCCACATATGACTAACAACGACCCTTTTTATGATGATCTAACTCTTATTGACCAAAAAATTGAAGAAATTAACTTAATGGAACATGTCATGTCAGTTAATAGTCTTGATGCTAATGCGGTGTTGTCCTTCCCAGAGTCTGATTCCTTTTCTTTGATGACATGTAACTGATTAAATGGTTCACTATATTAAGTTGAAGATGATGCAAGACATTAAATCAGTTAATGGTTTGTATTTTCATTGATGTCAACTTGATATCATCTGTATGGTCATACACATAATGCCAAAGACTTCAGAGAATCAATGGAATGGAGGTTATGCTTTCAGCAATGCATAAAAGTCAAGTATTCACTAAGTGACAGAATATACCGGCGGAGTACACACCATCAGTAAAGACAGAGATAAAAGTCACAGTGATACCCGACGATCAGAAGACAGTATTGCCCGACGAAGCAGAATCAAAGGATGCCCGACGAGCTAAAAATAGTGTTAACCGATGAGAAAAATCCAATGATGCCCAATGGATGGAGATCCCAAAGCTAACTGAAGCAACACCGATGGAACTGGTAGTTGTCATCGGTGACGAACTACAGAATTGACTGACAAAATAGAGAGATCAGAAAACAAAAAAATATCTAGCTGGCAGAGCTAAAGGATAGACTTAACTAGTTTTTTTATTTGTTTTATTCAACCATAGTTAAGTAAGTGATTTGTATAGTTGGCAAGAAGATAACTACGAGATAAATCAGGAGTTAAAGCCATAAATCAATTTCACTGGATTGTTTTTCACGCCAAGAATCAAGAATCAAGAATCAAGAACCAAGAATTAAGGAATATCATGTTTATTTAAGAGATAAGAATTTTTCATTCTCTAAAGTGGTCAATAAGCAATCAGATACACGGGGGAGTGAACTGATAGAAGATTTTGAAGAGAAACTGATGAAGGATTAACTTCATGCAGTCCTGATCAATCAAGCTGAGGGAGAGCTAAAGAATTCTGCAGACACTGATGAACAGAAAAGCACAGCATCATAGAGCAAAAAGAGTTAAGTACAAAGGAATTGTATTGATACATTGATTAGAAAGATATTGTAAGTAAATAGATCTAAAAATCTGCAATTAAGTTGCATTAGAAATAGGTCATTTTGTTTCAGTTTAACCATTGAAGCATTAAGTCTCTTAACAGAGCATGACTTAATAGTCTTTTGTAACTGAGTTATATCCTAATAGATTACCAGAAGGTTGACTCATGATAGTAGCATCGGTCTTACCTAAAGCCTATTGACAGTCTAAGAAGGAGGTTGATTCAAGGATGGTAGTAAGAATTGCATAAAGCCTATTGACAGTCATGAGAATGATTCTAGGATGGTAGGGTAGATGCCAGATACTAAGTGACAACCTATGTATTGAAAATCCTCTAACAAGGTCACACTTAATAGTGTGTTTGTAACCTTTAACAGGGTTGGCTCCTAACAGGGCTCACTTCAGAAGAGTGAAAAT
>MU225941.1:1442872-1490066 GCA_018584345.1 Thuja plicata
ATCAATATCTATCTTAGAAAAAAAGTTATGTTGTACGAAGTCATTGTACCTTTTTGAAAAATACGTTTTCAGCAACATAGCAGTTTTAGTGGGAGAAAAAAAAAACCATTAAAATCAATTCAAAAAACAAAATATATATATATATTTAGAATCTAGACAAAAAATCCTAAAAAACTCTAGTTTACTTCGTCTTCCGATTTCAAACAGTTTAACGACAATATGCATCCAAATGTGAACTTTTTTCTCAAAATGTAGAGTTCAATGTCCGTTTAGGCAAAAAAGTGTAACCCACTATTGTGGGATCACCCGTGTTTATGACTTGATTTACTTATTCACAAAGAAGATTTGAATGCAGACTCTATGTTTGGTAAGACACTATTATCAAAGTTATTCATCTCAAATGAAATCAGTCTTCTAATTAAACTATCTAGAGTAACATTATTATTTGCCACTGCTCTCATTTCTTGTATGGTAGATACTCGAATAGCATAAGTAGGCAGTAATGTTCTTATAATTTTACTTACCACTGTAACTTCATCTAGTACACCTCCAACTCCTCAGATAGCATTGACTACTTATTTGATTCTTGTGTTGTATTGTGTGATGTTTTCACCTTCTTTCATTCTGAGATCACCAAACTTTTCTCTAAGGCTTTCTGCCTTGGCTCTCAGAACATTTTTATCACCACCATGTACAAGCTTCAATTTGTCCCACATCTACTTTGCAGTTGTGCATGCTTTGACATCTTCAAATTCAGCATCGGAGAGTGAGGAAGCAAGCTCTATCATGCTCATGCTTCTGTCTCATTTGTTCAACTATGGGTGCTCCTGTGGGAAACACATATTCAGTATCTAAGTACTGAGTGACATCATTTCTGCTACCTGATAAGTGGAGTCTTATTCTTCTTTTCCCTGAAGAAAATTCATCTTTGTTCAACTTGGGCACATCTCATCTATTCATCTTGTGATCTTTAGCTTAGGTCTTGAAACCTTCCTTCTAAGCACACAAGCTCTAATACCAATTGTTAGTAATAACTGAGGGGGGGTGAATCAGTGGCCTCAAAAATTAATCCTTAAATCAACCCTTCAAAAAATTATACCTCTAGTTATATTTAGTCCTATAAGATGAATGCCTTGAAATACTTATATCAAATTACTACTTGTTGGAATGCTTTGTAAACCTTCTTCTGTATGTTTACCAATAAGCAGTCTTTCTATTTACCGAAACACAATAAATAACTAGTGTATACCGATCAATCCAAATTTACTTATGTGAAATGCAAAATAGTAAAGTAATGACTCATAGACACATTAACACATAGATTTTTAATGTGAAAACCATGTTAAGGGAATAACCACTAGGATCGGTACCCCAAATTTTCACTCTTCTGAAGTGAGCTCAGTTAAGAGCCAACAATGTTAAAGGTTACAAACACACTGTTAGGTGTGACCTTGTTAGAGGATTTAAATAGATAGTTTGTCACTTAGTATCTGACATCTAATGCTACCATTCTTGATCAAATGCTCACTTGGCCTGTCAATAAGTATCGGGCATATCCAATGCTACTCTGTATGATCAAAATTTTTGATACTCCTTGGGATGTATCTCAATTACAAAAGACTTTTAAGTCATGCTCAGTTAAGAGACTTGATGCTTCAATGGTTAAACTAAAACAGTAAATTGATTTGTTCACATATACAACTTGAATTGTAGATTTTTAGATCTTTTGTAAGTGCATTACTTTTCTGATCAATGTAATCAATTCAATACCTTTGCTCCACACTGATCTTCTCTGTTATGTTGTATCATTATTCGTCGGTGTCTGAAAAATATAGCTCTTTCCTCAGCTTGATTGATCAGGTCTGAATGAAGACTTTCTTCTCCTTCAAAATCTCTTTAGCTCTTGACAGCTAAGCATTTTGTCATTTCTGAACTCTCTGTTATGTCGATCAATACTTCACTTAGCCATCGGTGATAATTAACTGTTCCGTCGGTGTGACTTCAATTGTCTTTGGGATCTTCGTCCGTCGGGCAACACTGTAATTATGTCCGTCGGGTTACACTGTGATTTTCTCGTCGGGCGACACTGTGACTTTGCTCATCAGTAATGATGTTCATTTTATCCTTGGGTAACATTGTGACTTTTCTCTCGTTGATTTACTCTGACCGTCGGTGTGCACTCTGTCAGTGTATACAGTCACTTTGTGAATACTCAACTTATATGCATTACTGGTAGCATAGCCTTTGATTCATCGATTCTTTGAAGTCTTTAGCAATATGTACATGACCATACAGATTATATCAAGTTGACATCAATGGAAATACAGTACATTCACTGATTTAATGTCTTGCATAAACTTTCTATGACTTGGTGATCATCAACTTAACATCTTCAAACATTCAATCAGTTATAGTTCATTAGTCAGAACTCTAGCAGTCTTCTCTCCAATGATTTTACTCAGTGAGTGGTGTCTCTTTACATTCTTTCCCAACATAGGCTCGATAGTAGTTGGTATCTCTCCATTCTCAACCCCTTGATCAAATAATTATGGAAACTTATTCCTCCTCACCTAGCTTAGAGCCTTTAGAAAGAGAGGAATAATAGGATATTCAAAAATACTAAGAATTCAATGGATACATTATTCTAGTCATTTTGCAAGATGATTTTAGAAAATATAAAGGCGGCAAATTTGTAACGTGTTGTCTACCCTGTACCCCCTATTAGGTGAAATTTTCTAAGAATTGGGGTTTACTTAGAGATTTTTCTTCATATGATAATTTAAAGATTCTCAAAAGGAAAGGTAAGAGATGGAAACCACCAAGGAAGGGATGGTATAAATTAAATTTTGATGGTCCTACTAGAGGTGGGAGGGAAGTTGTTGGAGGGATTATGAGATTTTACGTAGGTGTGATGATCTTAGCATATCCTGGTAACTTGGATGGATATACTAAGAACCAATTAGAAGGCATGGGTCTTCTTTGGCTCAGATTAAGTTGGCTTTTTCCATTGGAGTTAAAACTTTATAAATTGAAGGAGATCCAAAATTAATCATTGATTCTGTGAAGGGGAGGAGTAAGAATTGTTGGTCCATAGAGTGAATAATGGGATATGTTCAGAGACTCCTTTTAGGGTTAGACCTATTTACTATATAGTACACCTATAGAGAAGGAAATGTAATAGTTGACACTTTTTCTACTATAGGCCTGGGTTGTAAGGGCTTTAGGTGTTGTTGAAGGCCAAAAAGTATTCCTCCACATATTTATCATCTAATTAAGGAGGAAGGATGTAACTATTCCTAGTTTCTAATAAACTAGTTCCAAGATTGGTTGTTGTTCATTACCACCTGTGAAGGTGATAGGTTGACCATGGAATCTTTTAATATTTCTATGTCTAATATTGTTGATATGGTTTTATGGTGTACTAAAAGTGACTTCAATTTCACTTTCTTTGATATTAAGAGGGTTGACGATGCCTATTTTACTAAGTTCAGGTAGATCAATTCAAATCTTCCAAAGAGGATTTGGTACAGTGTCATTATGGTGCATTGTGCATGTATAGTCCCCCTCAAAGAAAGTTTAAATGCTAGGCCTACCACCCAAGTTTTTCAAACTTGTAAGGAAAAAGGGGGAACTGGCTATTATCAAAAGATTTGTATGTGGTTTTTCAAGAAAGGAAGAGAGAATATTGAAAGAGGAGTGTTAGAGGAGATGCGAACAGAGGAAAAAGTGGCACCAATTAAACCCAATGTTGAAAGTGATAGAGTTGTTGATGGCTAGGAAGATGGGAACATCAGAGTTGTGGGTCACGAAAGTCAAAGAAACTTCCTTGTTTCAACTAAGGAGTTTGTTGGTGAGTTTTCCAGTTGGTGGGTGGAACCAAGTCAAAAAAAAGGTGGGGTCCCCAATATATTGATGGAGGTTCGACAGCAAAGGCTTTTGTTAATGTTGTTGTTGAAGCCAAGGCGAAGAAGGTGAAATGGATGGATGAACTCTTGAAGGAGTCTGACTATAGAAAAAGTGTTTCACATATCTATGATAGATTTAAGTTTTCCTATGAGACTATGCTCTAGGCTATTGATATGTGTTCTCCCTTCAAGGGATGCCTCGGATGCCTGGCACTCTTGACCAATATTGAAGCTTTGAATAGAAAGTTTGTCAATACTATTAAGAAGATCCTAGATTTGGAGAGAGGTATGTTGAGCACTAATAGAATGTTCAAGAACATGTTGGAGAAGTTCTTAGAGATGGAGAAAGGAATGTTGAACATTGCTAAGTTTGGATGTAGGATCATGTATAGTCCAACAACCACCTTCTACCTTCTATAGTTGGACCCGTAAGACAATGATGAGATTCATAGAAAAGAGATACTGAATTTCCTGAGGGAGGAGTGGCTCAAGACTTTGAGGAGTGGAAAGTGTGGCTCGAGGGCCTAATCGGGCTCCCCTATTTTCCTTTTGTTTCCTCTTTTTGTTGTTTGACCTTGGTTTAGTGTATGTCTAGTGTCCATTCTTTGTTTGTAAGCTCACTAGCATGCTTAGTTACAAAGTTGTTTAGTTGTTGTTTGTAAGGAACAGCTCCCTTGTTTTGTTTCTTTTCAATTCAAAAACAATTAAATTATGAACAATACATTAAATATTCACTCAATCTATTTATTTTATTAAAACATATTATTTCTTTCAAAAATACACTATTCATACATCTATATTTCCAATATTTTTTTGTTGAAAATATGCATTTAGAAGAACATCTAAGATTTGCAGATGTCTGCCTTTACGATGTTATGAAGATGGGTCTTGTAAATGAAGATGGTAAACTATTTAGGAGGGAATTGGTGGTATTAGCTGAGGTGATCCCATCTTTGGTAATGGCACATGAAATTCAACTCTTTGAGGAGGTGTTTCTATTACTGAGATACAATTTAGGAGCATCTTCCTTCAGGCCTCCACAGCGTTCGATGATCAATAGAGCACTGGAGAAGAATGAGTTTTCGTCGGCAAAGGAGTTTAAGGGAAAAGAAATCGTACCAGAGGAAGGAATTGAATCTTCTAAGTGTGTTGGTAGTAATGAGGATCGAGAATAGGTCTTCATATGATATAGTCTGTGGTAAACTATAGGGTAACTAGTAAGTTTTGTATTTTCGCTGGTCTATCAGAAATTGTTTTTGTCTGTTTTATATGTGGGAGAAATGTCATGTTGTTGTTACTGTATACAACTGGGTTTTAGATTTACCATTTTTTTTTTATGTGGATGTATCAAGGGACAGTCAAATATTCTGGTTTTGGGGTGTGTTGGCAATGGAAAAGCAGCTCGATACTCATGGGGTAACTTTGAAAATGTAATCCTTTCATATAAATTAATGAAAATTATAGGTCTTTGACCTTTTATCTATAATATAAAAAAAAAAGTGTAGTATCATTGTGGTTTTTTCCATTTCGGGTTTTGTATGCAAATCTGGTGTTCATGTGTATGTGTTATCATTCTTATATCTTTTGCTAATGATTAATTGGATTAATAAATAGTTACTGAGAATTGTGACTAAATTGTTAAGTTTTAGTTGTGTTGATTCACCCCAGTCTCCCCCTCTCAGCACCTATGGTGTCCATCACTTAGTTTAGAAAAGCTTTACTATAACATTAAGAGTCTCCCCTACTCCAATATTTTAGTGGAACACCCAAATCTGATACTAGAGTCATAAATGAGATTTAACTACACTCTATGGTATAATGACTTAGACTTCACTAGTTGCATTTGTGATTCAAATTCTTTTATTATTAATTAATACGTTTGTTGGTTTAGACAAGTTTTATTGTAACATTGAGAGGCTCCCAAATTCTAATGGTTTAATGGAATATTCGAGAGACACGCAAACATATTAGAGTCCTAATTGAGATTCAACTACACTTTATGGCATGATGACTTAGACTTCACTAGGTCAATGTTTAACTCAAGTTCTTCTATTAATGATTTATATATTTCTTAGTTTGGACAAATTTTACTTTAACATTGAGATGCTCCCCAACTCCAATGGTTTAGTAGAAGATTCAAAAACCACCCAAACATACTAGAGTCCTAATTGAGATTCAATTACACTCTATGGCATGATGACTTAGACTTCACTAGCTTAATGTTTAACTCAAGTTCATCTATTAATGATTTATATATTTGTTAGTTTGGACAAGTTTAACTATAACATTGAGAGGCTCCCCAACTCCAATGGTTTAGTGGAATATTCAAAAACCAAGCATGCATACTAGAGTCGTGATTGAGATTTACTTACACTATATGGCATGATGACTTAGACTCCTCTAGCTCAATTTTTAACCCAAGTTCTTATATTATTGATTTATATATTTCTTAGTTTGAACAAGTTTTATGATAACAAATTAAGAGGCTCCTCAGCTCTAATGATTTAGTAGAACATTCAAAACTACCCAAACATACAAAAGTCCTGATTGGAAATTAATTACATTCTATGGCATGATGACTTAGACTTCACTAGCTTCATTTTTACCTCAGGTTCTTCTATTATTGATTTATATATTTCTTAGTTTGAACAAGAATTCACTATAACAATGATGTAATATTGAGGGGCTCCACAACTCCAAAAGCTTAGTGGGTGATCTTAGTTTGATGTTGACATTCTTTCATCAATGGAACCTTGCATATTCAAGTAGGTGGTGGTGTGGCACTGTAAGTATAGGTGATGGGTTAAAGTCCAACATGGGGGGCCTTTCTTCCCAAGAAAAATATGTATAAAACCACACTCTGGTTCACGATCATTGTTGTGCATAACTGATTTGAGCATGGCATACATATCATGTTCCTGAGAATTTTATTTGATCTTGCACACGGGGATCTTCACAACCCCAAATAGTTTAGTTTATCATTATTCCCTTTCACTGCCACAGTGAGGTGTTTTGTCATCTTTGGACCACCTTTCAATGGTAAAGGAAGAAACCCAAAAACAATAACATATTATTGGACCACATTTGATATATTAGATTAGTACATGGAATCAAGTGTGTACTAGGCAAAAGCTACTTCTATTCAACTCCTATGTGGGTGTCGTCTTCTATGGCAATCATAAAGGGAATCTTAGATTTGGAGAAAAAGTGATGTTCATATTTTGATGCAAACAATCAAACAATTGCACTAAAGGCATGTAAGCATGCAGATTATAAAATGAAACCAGGAAGAATCTAGACATATTTTATAGAAAGTACCAACTATAAGATTTGGTTCAATATGAACAAGAAGCTTTCTTTTTCCTTGGGTTGTCTGCAGAGTACGTTGCTTTTATGATACATACATTGGGAAGGCAAGGAATTCATTGGACTGCTGGTTCATCAATGTCTCCCTATGTTTTCCATGATAACGATGGTCGTATTAAAATTCCTCTCATCATTCTTTCATAGCTTTTGATATTGACCAAGTATTATGGTGGACATTAATATTCTCTTAAAACTCTGGAAGCTATGATTTGGCGATGGTGTGCATGAAAAGGAGAGCCTCAGAAAAGGAAAATCCCTGACAAGCTTAAATAATACCATTATCTCATATCATCTCTTAAATTATGATGCTCTTCTCAATTCCAAGGATATAAGACAAAATCTTTCATTTTCGCTTCACTTCAATACATTCTGTGTAGGGTCTGCATGCTTTTATCAATTCAACTTCCGTGGGCAATATGAATATCAACTCTATCTTCTTATTATATTTTATTTTTTTTAAGGCTTATATTTTATTTTATTTAAGGCTCTCCTATCATAAGCAAAGTTATAGTTTTTGTTGGTGGTCTTCTTATATTGCTAGGATTTTAAATTTTTTAGATGGGCATTTTTTATATTGTCAAAATTTTATTTTTATTTTTTTTGAGTGGTGAGCTTATATTATTAAGATTTTGAATTTATTTTTTAACTGGTGATCTTATATTGTTGAGATTTTGAGTTTTTTTTTTAATTTGATGATCTTATATTGTTGAGATATTGATTTTTTTTTAAATGTTGGAGTTGGTAAAATATAAGAATATTTATATTAAATCAGCTGTAAGAACAGTTATGATAGAAAATGGGTCAAGTTAAGAAATAACACATTATAATTTAAAAAATCCAGGATTCTTATATTTTCGTTCTTTTTGAGTGAAAATGTTAGAGGAATTTAAAAAATCCAGGATTCCTCTATTTTTGTTCTTTTTGAGTGAAAATGTTAGAGGAATTTTAAAAATTTGGGATTCTTATAAAGGTTTTTTAAGTTTTAGAGAATTGTTTTTAGTTTAGAGAATTGTTGGTGAGCTTACATGGTTAAGATTTTAGGTTTTTTTAATGAGTGATCTTATATTGTTAAAATCTTGAGTTTTTTTAATGGGTAATCTTATATTGTTAAGATTTTATTTTATTTTTAATTGGTGATACTATATTGTTGAGATTTTGAGTTCTTTTAATTGGTGGTATTATATTGTTAAAATTTTGAGTCTTAGTCGAATAGGTTCAGCGTTAGCTCGAGCGCCCGTATCGGGTTGCCAAAACTGTTTCGTGGATGACCTCCATAAAAAAAAAAATTGAGTCTTTTTTTAAAGTTGAATCAAGCAAAATATAAAAAATATTATATGAATTAGTTGTAAGAACAGTTACAGCGGAAAAATGGTCAAGTTAAGAAACAGTGCCACAATATTTTTATTATTTTTGGGAGAAAATAATAGGGTATTAAAAATATTCAGGCTTTTCTATAAAGGGATCAATAATTTTAGAGAATTATTTATGTTTATAGATTGAATTCCTTTTTATGAGCGCATCGAGTTTCATTATATAAAATATAGTATACCATTCACAACAAAAAGGAAGGGGGGGCACGCTCAACCCTCACAAGTCAAATGGGCAGAGCCTAGAACCACAAACACAAGCAGAGCTCAAAGAGCTAACAAACATAAAATGCTCATTTATCTGGCAAGAGAAACACTAGTAGGCAGTTGCGGAGGATCTCTACTTTTCACCTTACCACATACATTAGTAAGGTCAGGAGTAGCGTAAGGAGGAGACCACCCCTCATTAGTAGCAGCCTCCTCTTTGTATTTATCCTCTTGTGTCAGTGATATTTCCAACACCATCCTGGGGAACCATTTGGAAGAACTAGTGAAGCCACCAACTCTCCCAGAAGTTGATCATCCATTGTCACTACCAATTGACAACCCTACACCTCCCCAACCTTACTCGGAGGCAAAGCCGCCACACCACATAGCTAAACCACTCCTACCACTAGATTGGCGACGTGGAGCCTGGAACCGTGGGGTCTAGGAACACCGAGCAGAGGAACTTTAGTCATGCTGGTGGCAGTGAGGTAGAGTCTAATTGTGCGAAGGAAAATTGTTTGAAGGAACTTTGGCAACCATACAAGGGGCATTCTTTGAATGTTCTAGAAGCTCTTAGAGGTGGGCCTCCTACAGTGCTACTTTATTGGCTTGGACCTAGGTTTGAAGTAGCACATTATTATGAATACATATTTTACTAAAAAGTGAAAAATGTGCATCAATAGAGTTGTGCAAAAACAAAACAACATTTATATCTTTCCGCAAAGAAATAAGGATCTTCACCCTAAAAGCATATCAAAGTTTGGTAAAATTGAAGAGCATGTGAGGTCAACTCCTTAGAAGAGCCATAAGCCAAGAAAATGGTTCTGGTCAAAAGAGGTTGAAGAAGTCATGAATCATACTCCATAATTTTTTAGCATGAAAGTAGAACTAGACGAGGTGTTTGAAAAAAATTGATTGCTCACAAAAGGGACAACAATGGTAAAGAATGTCTAGGTGATCTCACAATAGTGTGTCCCACTTTTCAGGACGAAGGAAATTCGGTTGTGAAAATATTTTCCAAATTTGACCCCTTCGACCGAAGCTACCTGTTTGCACGAAGGGGGCACAAGTCTTCGCGTGAACCCAATGACGTGTGGGTGTTTGCATGAACACCCGCCTTCATGCGAACTACCCTATATGGGGTGTTAGTGCGAGGACCCCCTTCACATGAACACCCCTTTTGCCAGATTCTAAATATATTTCCGGTGGCCCATTTCATTGTCAGAGAACTTGTGGACCCAGGGTTTAGAGCGAACTAGTGACTTCCAGTGCAACATCAGCACATCCTAAGCTTTTTCCACCTCTTCCGACTGTCATTAGTATCAGGTACCCACATTTTTCCCCTTTTTTACTTATTTTTTATTGTAAATTATATGTTTAATATTTATTTTAGTTATTTTTGGTTTTAAATAATTTTTCATTTTAAACAATTGATTTTTTTATGATAATGTTAGAAAACCATAGTAGAAATGTTAGAAAATATTAGAAAACATAAAAAAACCATAGAAAATGTTAAAAATAAGTGTTTTTAAATTGTTTTTAGATAGTTATATTAGGGACTCTCTCTCTCTCTCTCTCTCTCTCTCTCTCTCTCTCTCTCTCTCTCTCTCTCTCATGTATATGTTGGAGTTATGTATAAATGTTATTCATGTACATTTAGATGTTAAAATATTATCCTAGGACCCCTTAGTACATCCTAGGACCTTTTAAGACACTTAGAGCCCCTTAAGACACCTAGGGCCCCTTATTAGAACCTTTATTCCTTATTAACCCCTATTGTGACATAAAACTCTTTAAGATCCCTTAGGACCCTTTAAGACACATGTGACCCCTTATTAGGAGCATTTATACCATAAGGCTCCTTAACATGGTAAAATGTTATCTTAGTACCCCTTAGTACTTCCTATGACCCTTTAAGACACTTAGGACCCCTTATTAGGACCTTTTTTGACATAAGATTCCTTAGCAAGCCCTTATTGTGACATAAGATGACCTATTAGAACAAATGACCCCTTAAGACACCTAGGACCCCTTATTAGGACCTTTTGTGACATAAGATTGTTGGAAAGATTGCTACAATGTAGACAATTGTTATTTTGTCATTGATGTCAAACCTTAATTGGTGAGACTATTGCTCTATGTTTGAGCACCATATCTATTGATTGATGAAGATTTGAAGAATAGGATAACAAGAAGACCGAGGTTGAGTTATGAGTATACACCAGGGTACTTGATCATTTGGCACTTTGGCAAATTGATATGTTGTTTATCTTTCACTGACAGTTCACTAGAAGGTCGATGTTGAGCAAAGTAAAGTCATTTCTGAGAAAAGCAAAAGGTGATGCCGAGCAAAGAAAAGATGATGTCGAGTGCTAGTGAAATGTCGAGGGAGACAGAGAAAGCCGAGCAACAATATTTTAGTAATTGATGAGATTTGAGATCTCTGGCCGACATAGTTGATTTTATTGGATATCTATTGTTAATTAAGATTGGTCCACGCTCATTAAATGCACGGGAAACCGTTATTAGCGCATGGATTCAATGTTTAATTAATGATTGTATTGGAGAAGTAAATAAAATGTAATGATAGAAAGATCTGTTGGATCTTACCTAACCTAAGATCTAGGATCTTGATTAAGTGGCAAAAGATCTATCTGACCTAGATGAAGAGCTATAATATAACCTATAGAGGTTATTGTCATGGTATCCAAGTGTAAGGAGAAGTTGTATGCAAGAGTATTGCATGGTTAATTGACCGATTGGCAAGACCTAGCAAAGAAGGCTGAGCAGAGAAGTAAAGAGAGATTGCTTGATGGATTTCCAAGCAGATCTAAAGTTTGAGATGAAAATGGAGGCCACTCAGTGAATTAGAATTAGAGCTGAAACTAGATCTGGATTTGCAAAGTAAGTTGTATGTATCAGATCACACCTGCTGATTACTTTCTAACCATTTTATCAGTTCAAATCCTTTAACCAAGTTGACCTATCAGTCATTGTGTAAATCCTTTGAACAAGGTGGCATTCATATTGGAATGTTCTAAGTCCTCTAACAAGGCCACTCCTGATAGGGTGATTAAATCCTTTAACCAGGTCACATTTGATAGTGTGTTTTGTAACCTTTATAGGTTTGGCTCCTAACAGAGCTCACTTCAAAAGAGTGAAATTTTGGTAGCATGTTACTGGTGGTTTTTCCCATATTGGGTTTCCATGTTAAATCATGGTGTCAAAATGTGTGAATATTTATGTTGTGTTTTATTGTTAAGTTTATGTAAGCTTATTTCATTAGCACACTAAACTGCACACTTTTGTTGTTTATTGTTGTCGAGCAGATCTGAGTTTTTGAAGTGGTATAAAGTTTTATATGGGCACATCTGGACCTGAGGATAATTGATTCACCCCCCTCTTAGTTATTCTAAATTCATTCTAACAAAGATTCCTTAACAACCCTTACTGTGATATAAGATTCCATAAGAACTCTTAGTATGACTTATTATGACATAATAGGTCCTATTATGACATAATAGATCCTATTATGACATATGACCCCTTAAGATAACCTATTACAACATATGACTGATGAACTATAATTGATTGAATGTTTGAAGATGTTAAGTTGATGATCACCAAGCTACAAAAAGTTGATGCAAGATATTAAATCAATTAATGTATTGTATTATCATTGATGTCAACTTAATATAATCTGATTGGTTATATTCAAAGTGTCAAAGACATAAAAGAACCAGAAAGATAAAGGTTATTCTATCAGTAATGCATAAAAGTTTAGTATGCACTAAGTGACTACAAACACCGATGGGTAGTGCACCCCGACGGAGAAAGAACCTCGAGAGGAAAAGTCATAGTGATGCCTGAGCAAGAAAACCAAGCAAGAATTATCGACGAGAAAAATCGCAAGCATTATTGACGAGCGAAACTTCACAGTGTTACCCGACAGACAGACAATCTTGACAGAGATGCCCGAGGAGAACTGAAGTGTTGACCAAAGCTAACAAGGAGTTAAACACCAAAAAGAACTAAAGTTCATAAATGACAAAAGACTTAGCTGGAAAGAGATAAAGAAGGAGTTAACTGGTTTTTAATATTGTTTTTATCGACAAGTTAAAAGCCAGAGATAAGAGAAAGATTTAAATCTATTTTATTCTAGTTATCAACGAGAAATATACGGAATAAAAATGAAGTAAAACTTTCAAGCAAGATTGGCTAGAATTGTGGATCACGCCAAGAACAAGAAAGTCAAGAACTGAGAAATGGTGAAATCATGTCTATAAAGAGACAAGATAATTCATTGATAATTAGGGGTGAATAGAAAAAGAAGATGTTGAAGAGAAACTGATGAAGAACAACTTCATACAGTCCTGATCAATCAAGCTAAGGAAAGAGATAAATATTTCTATGGACACCGAGAAATAGAGAAGCACAGCATCATCAAGCAGAAAGAAGTGGAGAAAAGGTATTAAAAAGATACATTGATCAAAAAGGTATTATGAGCTTACAATTGATTTGAAAATCTGCAAAGTATAGTTGTATATGTGAACAGATCATTTACTGTTTCAATTTAACCATTGGATCAGAAAGTCTCTTAACCAAGCAGGACTTAACAATCCTTTCTATATTGAGATACATCCTAAGGAGTATCAAAATGTTTGGTCATGAAGATATCATAGAGATTCCAGATACCAATTGAAAAACTATAGTGGGTTTGGTCATAAAACGTAGCATAGAGATGCCAGATATCAAGTGACAAACTATTCTATTTAAATCCTCTAACAAGGTCACACCTAATAGTGTGTTTGTAACCTTTCATAGGGTTGGCTTTTCACCGAGATCACTTTAGAAGAGTGAAAATTTTGGGTTACTAGTCCCAGGTGGTTTTTCCCTTAATAGGGTTTCCACGTTAAAAATCCATGTGTCAATGTGTTTATGAGTCATTACTTTAGTGTTTTGCATTACACATAACTAATATGGATTGATCGGTATACACTAAGTTATTTACTACATTTCGGTAAATAAAAGACTACTAATCGGTAAACAATGAGAATAAGGTTTAACAGTGAACTCTGAGCAGTAGTTATTTGTTGAGATTATTTCAAGGCATTCATCTTGTAGGACTGAAGATAACTAGAGGCTTATAATTGTGGTAATAAGTTTTTAGGTTAATTTATTGGAATATTTTTGAGGCCACTGATTCCCCCCCCCCCTCCCTCAATTATTCTAACAATTGGTATCAAAGCTTGTGTGCTTAGAAGGAAGGTTTCAAGACCTAAGCAAAAGAGCACAAGATGAGCAAACGAGATGTGCCCAAGTTGAACAAGGACATTTTTGCATCATCACAGAGTAGGATAAGACTCCACCTATCAGGTATTGGAAATGATGTTACTCAATACTTAGATACTGAATATGTGTTGCCTACAGGACCTCACACACTTGATAGATTAAGAGAAAAGCATGAGCATAATTCTATGATGATAGAACTTGCTTCCTCACTCTCTGATGTTGAATTTGAAGATGTCAAAACCTGCACCTCTGCAAATAAAATGTGGGATAAATTGAAGCTGGTACATGGAGGAGAAGCTAATGTACCAAGAGCTAAGGCAGAAAGCCTAAGAGGTAAATTTTATGTCCTCATAATGAGAGAAGAAGAAAATATCACTCAGTACAGCTGCAAAATAAAAGAGGTAGTCAATGTTATCTAGGGAGTTGGATTCATACTTGAAGAAGAGACATTGGTAAGTAAAATCCTAAGAACCTTATTGCATGTATATGCTATTAGAGTATCTTCTATACAATAAATGAGAGAAATAGAAAACAATAATGTCACTCTAGATATTTTGGTTGGTAGACTGATTTCATTTGAGATGAATAACTTTGATAGCAGCGCCTTACCATCTATTGAGTCTGCATTCAAATCTTCTTTGAAAATAAGTAAGTCAAGTCATAAACACACTATGAGAGATAATAGTGAAAGTGATAGTGATGACCAATATCTTGGTGATATTTAAGCACTAATGGATAGAAGATTGTAGAGAGGCAAAGGTAGATACAAAGGTAAATTACCACTTGTATGTTTTAATTGTAAAGAGATTGGACACTTTGCTGGTAGATGTCCTAACAGAAGAAAAGATGACAGAAATAATGACAGATCGTATGAAAATAAGTTTGATAGAAGTGATAATAGAGATTTCCAAAGAAACCAAAAATTTGATAGAAGAGATACCTGAGACTACAAGGACAAAGAGAAGAAAGCTTGTTACCTGGCTGAGAACAGAGATGGAGATATGGACACCAAAATCTGATGAAGATATTGAGATGGTATTTGTGGCCATGAAGGATGATTCAGACGAAGAAGAAAGGTATGTAGAGACTGCAATCATATCAAAGGTTAGTAAGAATGATGTCTAGATTATAGATATAAGTGGCTGCACTCACCACATGACCGGTGATAAACAAAATTCTGAAACTTTTGAATACTATAATGGTGGATCAATAAGAATGGGTAATGACACACCTTGTCCATTTGAAGGTAAAGGAACCATAATGTTGAATAACCTGGTCAAATGTGAAAATTCATACTGGATAAAAGGACTTAATTATAATCTATTGAGTGTTTCATAGCTGAATAACACAGGTCGCCAAGTAGCATTTGAGAATAAGAAAGCAAAGATATTTAATGAATCAGGAAGGTTGATCAGAATTGATGAATAGACAAAAGGTAACCTATTCTATCTTGATGATATAAACACTACTTGTTTAATGGCTAGAAATGAAGACATGTGGTTGTGGTATAAAATATTATGTCATGTGAATTTTGACAACATGATTAAGATAAGCAATAAAAGGAAAGTAAGAGGCTTAACAAGCATGTCAAAGCCCGAGCATATCATGTGTAAGAATTGTCAAAAAGGAAAAATGAAAAAGCCTAGTTTCAAGAGCAAAACACATACATCTAATGCTATTCTAGAATTAGTCCATACTGATCTATGTGGACCCATGAGAACAAAGAGCTACTATGTTGATAGATATTTCATTCTCTTTGTTGATGATTATTCTAGAATGATGATAGTTATGTTCTTAAAATAAAAATCAGAAGTATTCAAGATGTTTAAATGGTATAAAGCTATGGTAGAAAAACAAAGTGGTAAGGAATTGAAATGCTTAAGATCAGATAGAGGAGGAGAATTTGTTTCTGATGAATTCACTAACTATTGCAATGAGCATGGAACAAAAAGACAGGTTTCTGCACCAAGAACAACACAGAAAAATGGAATTGTTGAAAGGAGAAACAGATCCATTGTTGCTTGTGCAAGAACATTGATGATAGAGAAAATCATCACTCAAAATTTCTAGAGGAAATTTGTCAGTACTACTATCTACACATTGAACAGAGTATAATTGAAGAAAGACACCAAGAAGACACCCTATGAGCTATGGTATGGATACACACCTAGTGTAAGTTACTTCAGAATCTTTGGAAGTCAATGTTATATTTTGAAAGATGATAGAAATGGAAATCTTGACTCCAAAAGTGATGAAGGTATCTTTCTAGGGTATTCTACCAAGAGAAAGGCTTATAAATATCTTAACAAGTCCTCTAACAAAATCATTGAAAGTGCAAATATCAAAATAGATGAATATACAGAGAAAAATGATGAGGAAAGAAGAAAAGAACCAGAAGACTACAACAAGTTTTTTTACACTAAAGAACCTGACACTCTACCCGAGAAACAGTGTATCACTCCTGAGCAACAGAACATTGCACCTGAGCATCAGGCTACAAATATCAAAAAATCAGGAAAATGATGTTCTGAGTGATGGAGATCATAATGAAGGTCAAGATGATGATTAGAATGATGAACAAAGAGAAGAAATGATACTTTCCAAGTATGTCAGAAGACATCATCCACAGAACCAGATCATATCAGACAAGAAGGCTAGAATGAGAACAAGAAGTAAGTCACTGAACACTAGATGTTTAATTTGTGATTTTGAGCCTAAATCTGTTAATACTGCAATTGAAAATGAAGAATGGGTCAGTGTTATGAATGAAGAAATAGAACATATTAAGAAGAATAGAAAATGGACATTTGTACCAAGACCATATGACAAGAATGTCATCGGTACCAAATGAATATTCAGAAAAAAGCTTAATGAGAATGGAGAGGTCACAAGAAACAAAGCAAGATTAGTATGCAAGGGGTATGAAAAAGAAGAAGGGATTGATTATGGAGAAACCATTGCACCCATTTCTAGACTAGAAAGAGTAAGAATTTTACTTTCTTATGCTGCATTCAAAGGATTCAAGGTATACCAGATGGATGTCAAATCTACATTCCTAAATGGAATACTAGAAGAAGAGGTATACATTGACCAACCAGAAAGGTTTGTTGATCCAGACAGGAGGAACATGGTATGTAGACTACACAAAGCCTTGTATGGATTGAAACAAGCACCTAGAGCATGGTATGAAAGACTTCACTCATATCTCATAAGCATTAGTTTTGTAAGAACAAGTGAAAATAGCAATCTGAACTTAAAAGAAGATTCTGATAATATTCTGATTGCTGAAATATTTGTTGATGATATCATATTTGGGGGTAATGATATGTTATGTAAATCCTTTGCTAATGAAATGAGCAAAGATTTTGAGATGTCAATGTTTGGGGAGATCAATTATCTCTTGGTCTACAGATTCTTCAACAAGATGCATGCATATATATCGCACAATCCAAATACATCAAGGAAATGTTGAAGATATTCAAGATGGAAGATTACAAACTAGTTGGAAAACCTATGGAAACCGGATGCAAGTTGACAAAAGAAGACAAATAAAATGAGGTAAATCAAACCTTGTATAGATCAATGATTGGAAAACTAATGTATGTTGTTCATACTAGACCAAATATAGCACATGCAGTTGGAATAGTTGCAATATTCTCTGCTAATCCCAAAGAATCACACATGATTGGTGTCAAGAGAATTCTGAGATATCTAAAGAACACCGAGGACTATGGCTTATGGTATAAAAGAGAAATCAAATTTGAGCTTCAAGTCTATATAGATGTTGATTGGGCTGGAAACTTAGATGATCAAAAGAATACAACTGGAGGAGCATTCTTCATGGGTGACAGACTTGTCACATGGATAAGAAAGAAAAAAGGATGCATCTCACAATCTACTGCAAAAGCATAATATGTGGCTACTGCTGCAAACTGCTCTAATATTGCATTGATCAAACAATTACTGGAAGGTATCAATATGAAAATTCTTGAACCAATGATTATCTATTGTAATAATACCAGTGCAATAAAAATTTCTAAAAATCCAGTCATGCATGCTAGGACTAAGCATATTTCTATCAAGTGTCATTACTTAAGAGAACAAGTGCAAGAGAAAGAGGTGATACTGGAATATGTTCAATCAAAGGAACAATTAGCTAACATATTCACAAAACCATTTCCTAAAGATACATTTGAGTACCTGAGAAAGAGACTAGGGGTCTTACCCTTGTCTATTGGTCAGTAAGCTGACTAGGAGGCTACATTAGCCTACACACAATCAAAAGATCATTCATGTTGATGCAAGCAAAGAGGTGGACTGCAAAGATACATCAGTACATAGCAAGGTACATATCTACACCGAACACCAGAATCATTGTATTGCTGATGGATAGGGAAATTCAAGGAGTATATTATAAAAAGGTGAAAGGATATAAATTTGACATGATCAAAGTTTACTTTGGCATTGTTGTCAAAGTGAGAGAAGTTCCTAAGAATTCAAAGGGATAGAGTATCCTGAGAAGATCCAAAGAAGAGAGATTATATATACATATGAAATATCCATCAAAGGGAGAGTAGATATCCTAAGGGAGATATGTAACATGTAAGGGAGAGAATGTCAAAAGAAAGAGAAGTATCTTAAGAGAGAGATGACTATATTGTTTTCAAAGGAAAAAGAGATGATCAAGGAGAGGAACAGTCAAAGGGAGAGACAACATCAGAGAAAGAATCAAAAGCTACTACATCTATCTATTGAAGGGATTAAAGATTGAAGAAAGTACTCTACAAGAAAACAAATCTAAGCTATATGAGCTTATTGAGAGCCAGACATTTGTATTGGTTATAGAACAATAAGATTGGTAGTTTGATGAACTACAACTGGTATATTTCATATT
This sequence comes from Thuja plicata, assembly GCA_018584345.1. Taxonomy (NCBI): domain Eukaryota; kingdom Viridiplantae; phylum Streptophyta; class Pinopsida; order Cupressales; family Cupressaceae; genus Thuja; species Thuja plicata. The sequence goes on from MU225941.1 coordinate 1,461,904, forward strand.
TTATTAGTAATAATATAGTGTGATAATGTAGTGTGTTTCCATCAATGCCAAAGGGAGAGATTGATGAACTATAACTGATTGAATGTTTGAAGATGTTAAGTTGATGATCACCAAGTTGTAGAAAGTTGATGCAAGACATTAAATCAGTCAATGTATTGTATGTTCATTGATGTCAACTTAATATAATCTGATTGGTTATATTCAAAATGTCAAAGACTTCAGAGAACCAAAAAGATAAAGGTTATGCCATTAGTAATGCATAAAATTTCAGTATGCACTAAGTGACTACAAACACCAAAGGGCAGTGCACCTCGATGGATAGAGAACCCTGAGAGGAAAAGTCACAGTGATTCCTAAGAAAGAAACCCAAGTAATTATTACTGACAAGCAGAATCACAAGAATTACCGATGACCAGAACTTCACAGTGTTACCCGACGGACAGACAATCCTGATGGAGATGCCCGAGGAGAACTAAAGTGTTGACTGAAGCTGACAAGGAGTTAAACACTGAAAATAAATGAAGTTTAGAAATGACAAAAGACTTAGTTGGCAAGAGAAAAAGAAGGATTTAACTAGTTTTTAATATTGTTTTCATCGACAAGTTAAAAGCCAGAGATAAGAGAAATATTTAAAGCACTTTTATTCCAGTTGTCAAAGAGAAATCTATGGGATAAAACTGAAGTAAATCTTTAAAGCAAGATTGGCTAGAATTGTGGATCACGCCAAGAACAAGAAAATCAAGAAATGAGAAATGGTGAAATCATTTCTATAAAGAGACAAGCTGATTCATTGAGAATTAGGGATGAATAGAAAAAGAATATGTTGAAGAGAAACTGAAGAAGAACAACTTCATGCAGTCCTGATCAATCAAGCCAAGGAAAGAGCTAAAGATTTCTGAAAACACTGAGCAATAGAGAAGCACAGCATCACCGAGCATAAATAAGTTGAGAAAAGTTATTGAAAAGATACATTGACCAGAAAGGTATTATGAAATTACAATAGATCTGAAAATCAGCAAAGTATAGTTGTATATGTGAACAGATCATTTACTATTTTAATTTAACTATTGGATCCGAAAGTCTCTTAATCGAGCAGGACATAAAAATCCTTTCTATATTGAGATACATCATAAGGAGTATCAAAAGGTTTGTTCATGAATATAGCATAGAGATGCTAGATAAAAATTGATAAACTACACTAGGTTTGGTCATAAAAGGTAGCATAGAGATGCCATATATCAAGTGACAAACTATTCTATTTAAATCCTCTAACAAGGTCACACCTAGTAGTGTGCTTGTAGCCTTTAATAGGGTTGGCTCTTCACCGAGCTCACTTTAGAAGAGTGAAAAATTTGGGTTACCGCTCCCAAGTTATTTTTCCCTTAACAGGGTTTCCATGTTAAAAATCCATGTGTTAATGTGTTTATAAGTCATTACTTTAGTGTTTTTCATTACACATAACTAATCTGGATTGATCGGAATACACTAAGTTATTTACTGCATTTCGGTAAATAAAAGATTGCTAATCGATAAACAATAAGAATAAGGTTTAACAGTGAACTCTGAGAAGTAGTTATTTGTTGAGATTATTTCAGGGCATTCATCTTGTAGGACTGAAGATAACTAGAGGCTTATGAATGTGGTAATAAGTTTTTTGATTAATTTATTGGAATATTTTTTTGGCCACTGATTCACCCCCCCCCCCTCTCATTTATTCTAACAATGACCCCTTAAGACACCTAGGACCCCTTATTAGAACCATTTGTGATGTAAGATTTGTTACAACCCTTATTGTGACATAAGATTCCTTAAGAACCCTTAGTATGACCTAGTATGACATAATAGGTGGACTATTATGACATAATAGGTCCTATTATGACATATGACCCCTTAGGACACCTAGGGCCCCTTATTAGGACCTTTTGTGACATAAGATTCCTTAACAACCCTTATTATGAATATGACCCCTTAAGATGACCTATGAGAACATATGACCCCTTAAGACACATAGGATCCCTTATTATGACCTATTATGACATAAGAGGTCCTATTATGACATATGAACCCTTAAGATGACCTATTACAATATATGACCCCTTAAGACACCTAGGACCCCTTATTAGGACCATTTGGTACATAATATTCCTTAACAACCCTTATTATGACATAAGATTCCTTAAGATTTCATAAGATTCCTTAATAACCCTTAGTACGACTTATTATGACATAATAGGATCTATTATGACATAGCCGGTCCTATTATGACATATAACCCCTTAGGACACCTAGGGCCCCTTATTAGGACCTTTTGTGACATAAGATTCCTTAACAACCCTTATTATGACATATTACCCATTAAGATGACCTATATATGACACATTAAGACACCTAGGACCCCTTAGTAGGACCATTTGGGACATAAGATTCCTTAGCAGCCCTTATTGTGACATAAGATTCCATAAGATTCCTTAAGAACTCTTAGTATGATTTATTATGACATAATAGGATCTGTTATGATTCTATCAGTCCTATTATGACATATGACCCCTTAGGACACCTTGGACCCCTTATTGGAACCTTTTGTGACTAAAGATTCCTTAACAACCCTTATTATGACATATGACCCCTTAAGATGACCTCTTACAACATATGACCCCTTAAGACACCTAGGACCCCTTATTAGGATGATTTGGGACATAATGTTCCTTAATAACCCTTATTGTTTAAATATTATGTATAGTTAGATATTTTTTTTAAAAATGTACTTTATTACATATCCATCATTTAGTATTGTATAATTATAATTTTAGATTCAGATATTAGTTTCCATTTTACATGCACTTGCAATGTACTTGTACTTAATTGTTAACACTTAACACATTTTACACCTAGATGGCCACACATGATTCTAGAGATGATGCACCTCATGATGTACCAGCTCAGGATGTACCTTATGGTCATGCACCTGGGGGTCAATATATTCCTTCTTGATGACCTGTGCTTCAAATGTTCTCTAGATACCATCTAAATCTAATTGTCCATGTCAATAACACACATGTACAATAATAGTAATTTGATTGAACTTCCTTTTGATGAGAAAAGGAATAGTTTTCTGTGAAATCAACAACTGATAGAATAGTTCCAAGTGGGAAAAATTTTCTCAGTGTTTGGAATTTTTGTACTTGCCACTTTGCAAAAAAAACGTGGTTAATGTAGGGTTGAATCAATTTTTAAAATTTTTCCATAAATACTCCAACAGTTATCTTCTCTTCAACATATTCTAACCTTTTGGATTCTTTCCCAAATTTTTTTTCATTCTTTAGATATTTGTAACTCTTTCAATTTACCATCTTTGTTACATCAATGTTTTCATTTTTCAAAGGAAAAAGAGCCAAATCAGCACATGTTTCACACATTCCTTTTATGCAATTTATTTGACCAGCTGCATCATCTCTTTTGTCACATAAAATGGATGAGATGAACTCACTTTTTCTAGTAGGAGGAGCATATTCAAAACCATAAGTGTCTTCTACAATCTTTCAAAAATCCTAATAGTGGAGATCAAATTCAATATGATAACAACAAGTTTCAAACAATTTGTTTGTCCTAATATAATATGGCTTCAATCTTTCAAACAATGTTTTCCCAATCTTTATATTAGGATTTGAACTACAAAATGACACATACATTTCATATTGTGTCGTGTCCAACCAATGTTTTGTATGATGTTCATATTGATTAGCTACAATTCTATGTGTAATAACATCTCTATTGTTTGAGGAAGGATGAGTATTATCATTCCAAAATAATGTGACCAAATTCTTGATTCCCTCATCAATCCTATCAGAATGAGGAGCTCTACACATGAATTCCCAATTGCCTTCCAAGGTGCTATCATCCAAAATAATTCTCCTATTAACATATCATGATATCGGTTTACTACTAAAACCAATCTGAGATGAAACTGAAGATATTTGTATGTTTTGGAGCATAGTGTTACCTACAATGGATGTCAACATAACTCTTCTTGTAATGGTATTATCTTTAGTTTGAGATATCTTCCCTACCTAGTTCAAACCTTTCCTAAAATTTTCAATCATATTAGTTTGCATCTCAACAACTTTTCTCTTCTTTGATGTTGTATCTATACCCAATAATTTTAATGCCTCTTCCAAATTTTAATTTATAAGTACAACTGAAAGCAATTGGGCTTGTTCAAGTGTTTCAAAATTATCAAATTTATCAAATATTTATCCTGCTATCATATTCATTGACCTCTTCTAAGAAATACTTAAGGGTTAAACATTAGAAAGTGATCTCAATTTCTCCACATCCATTGTAAGTAAATGATCTAAGTTTCTATAATTAATATTTCTCTTTACAATTTGAGCTAGATCTATAAGTTCATCCATGCCAGTAGGAGCACGTGATCCTGACCCTTCTCCAACATCCATTTCTTGATCTTTCATAGGGAGTGATCTGGGCCCTTCTTCAATGTGCATTTCTTCAACTTGACTTGACCCTTCTACTTGATCTTCTCCTTCACCTTGACCATGTTGATTGTGAGCTACATGCAAAAAAATGAATCAAATTAGAGAAAAATAAAGCACATGTCCATAAAATTCAGGCATGTAAAATTAGAGGTCTAGGTCCATACCTTCTTTAGTTTTACAATAATATGTCAAAGAAGCTTCACGATTTCTTTGTTCGATACCCGATGACCTTTTTCTTGCAAATTTACTTTTCCTTCCCTTCTTGTTCCCCATTTCTTCTCTCCAAAAAAATTTCTTCCAAAAAATTGACAATATTAATTCTCCTCTTCAAAAAGGTGTCTTAGAAAAAATCACCTTGATAGTAATTCTCCTCTCCAAAATTATGCCTTTGAAAAAACACCAATAGCAATTCTTCTCAAAAAAATACCTTTGAAAAAATTAGATCAATAGTAAAAAATGTGAATTAACTTGATTTCAATTGTGTGAAACATGAAAAAAAAAACATTTACTTTTATGTACAGTGTCAAATATTTTCCAATTTAGCTCAGAAAGCTAGTACTAGGCTTTCATACCTTCCCAAGAATGGAGATTCATAATGACTCTAAAAATAGGTTTCAAGAAGTGCGAATGTCACATTTGTGAAAATGAAAGGTGCAAACACCGGGAAACTAAGCCAAAGGAATCCCCTGGAATTTAATAAATGGAGACCCCCAAATTTTTTATGATCATAAAAAGTCTATTTCAAATATTAAAACCAACCCACAAAAGCTAGGGTTTGATAACCTCTTAAGCACCCCAAATACTTTTCACTACAAAAGTGCCTTAAATGTGAATGACATCTATCACAAAAAGAAGGGTTTTAAATCCCATCCCCTTCTAATTCATCTTACTATATAAATAACATGAATAAATACAATGTCTAAGAAGAATTTTACATGCTTCATTGCCAAAAAATACCATGAAAAATCCATTTAGCATATAGGGATAAACCTTTCCTTTGTGTAGAGAGGATCCTTAGACCACCAAACTGACATAGGAGACCAAAAAACTCCCAATTGAACCTATGAAAATCATTGTGGTCTTCTAAAGAGGCCCATAAAAAATCACTTAAAAATTTATCAAGTTTTAAATAAGATGCCTTAGAGGGAGCCCAGTAAGAGGAGTAATAAACATGATTGGCTGCAAGGATTTTAGAGCACACCATAAACTTACTAGCTAGAAAAATTGACTCGGTAATCTAATAAGGTAACTTCCACTCTTTTCTTGCAATGACCAAATTCCAAAGGTCCACAAGTGAGGTCACATAGAAAATGAAATGCCTAGAAATCTAATGATTTCCCCATGACCAATCCACTTTCACCCAAACAAGAGCATCTAAGGTAGAGAAAGGAGGAAATACTATCAATAGCATTAACTTTTATGAAATTGAATGAAAGATCCCGAAGCTAAGAAAAAAGTGTCAAGATGCTGAAGGTCTTATTTGACATTTTTCTCTTCTTTAATCAAGGTGAGAAAATAATTGTCCAAAAAAATAATCATTGACCAGTTGAGAAGGTGAATTAGGCAAGGAAATTCCTTTGACTTTCCCCTAGGAAATAGATTTTTCCAACAAATATCCAAAGCCTTCACCTACTAGAACATACAAAGAAGGATCTAGAGGACACCCCTAGTGAATAAATTGAAAATTCCCAAAATCCAAAGACTGACACCCATTAATGGTTATTTACACAAAGGAATCCCCAAAAATAATTTTCATAGATTGGATGAAGTATGGACCAGAACCAAAGGCACCCAAAAAAGCTAGGATGAAGGTTCATTAAATACAGTCATATCTTTAGCATAATAAATTTTGAGGAAGATGACATTCTATCAAGAATGGAATGCCCACTCCATTTCTTCCCAAACAACAATGATATTATCCAAGATGAGTCTATATTTCATGAAGCTAGTTGAAGCTCTAGTTGGATGATTTCAAGAAGAAAGTGGTGGATTTGCAGAGCTAAAGCTTTGACAATGATCTTGTAGGATATATTGAGTAGAGTAATTGGTCACTAGTTACAAATTTCTTCTAGGTAGCCAAGCTTAGGTATGAATTACATATAACCTTTTTCTAGATATTGATTATGATAGGCCTCAGAATATACTCTATGCAATTCTAAGCCTACACAAGACTAAAAGTCTTTGTAAAACTCATAAGGAAAGTCATCACACCTAGGAGCCTTATCATTGACCATGGAACTAATAGCTTCCTTGAGATCTTCAATAGAAAGAATTCATTCAGATAAGGCATGTTGAACTTGAAAATTTTAAGAAGGGAGCACTCATAGATAGTCTTGAAGGGTTCAATATTTCTCATCTGAAGCCTCCAAAGCTATCAAAACATTTTTATAATTGTGGAAAAATGTCTCGAGAATATTTATTAGCTCAAAGAGAACCATATGACCATCCTTGATTCTTTTAATAATTTGTGAGGAATGATGAGAATGAAGAGCTAGAAATAAATATTTGGAAGCTCAATCCCCCAACTTTAGCTAGTGAATTTTGACTTTGATTTGGACTTGATAGGAAATATGGTTGTGTTTAACAGAATTCTAGTGGTAGAACTGAGAAACCCTAGCTTGCACATTAGGAGAGAAAGGGTTATCATCAAGGGATTTTGTAGAATGGAAAATATTTGAGGTGGTAACCTCATAAGACCATTGATAATACATGCAAGATGGTGACCATAAATTTGGATAAATCATGAAGTGAACTAGATAGCATGATTCCACCAAGAAATCCACCTAGACTGTTGAGTTGGATGATATTCAAGATTCTAAACCCACTAAATATGGGTCATCATGGGAGGATGAATCAATAATGAATTATTCAAAAATAATTGGGTCTTGGGTGGCCGAATATGGCCCATTTACCATTCAATGTTGAATTTAATTGGTAAGTGATCTGATAGTGTGACCTCATGGAGAGGCATGACTAGAATATCTTGGTAGGAAGAAAAAGAGAAAAATAATAAATTTTTCATAATCATGTCATGATTAAGCCATTTAAAGAATATTTTAGTATGATGTAGGAGCATCTTGGGATCTTGGCAATCTTGCATCAATCAAAAATATTTCTTTTCATGTTTTCCTATTTGATCAATTCTGGTATTTCTTTCTACGATCATTTTATGCATATTGTTGGAGGTTGTGATCCTTACTGCATTTTTTGACTTTATTCTTGTCACCCTCCTAGGATCATGCATCATTTGGTGACTTCGTATTTGATATCTATCAAATTCTTGGTGAGATTGCCATGTTTTTCATGTTTCCAGTCAATCTTCATGTTTTCCGATCTCACGAAGGTTTTCTTGATCGGCAAATATTAACGGCTCATTTCTTGATGATGTTATGTTTGTGTCCAAACTACTTGATGGATCATGTTTCTTATTCCACTCATGGGATGAAGATCCTTATGATTTTGGGTTCTGACCTATCTGTGTAATACGTTTTTCTTTCATTAGGAAATATAATCTTTCATGGCTGATGAAATGTTTGTGAATTCCTTATATACTCTAGTAATTGTTTTATGTAGGAGATAGGAGAGAGACAGAACAGAATAGTATCTTAGCACTTGTAGGAATCTTATCAATAGATCGGAAGGAATAAAGTACCTACTGAATGTTCATATAGTCACATCTGATTATAGATGGTATAAAAAGATAATCTATTAAACATTCTAATCAAGCCAATATGCCTAGAATGTATCATAGCTTGTAGTTGTTCTTGTAACTCATTATTCAATAAGAAGAAGATTGGTCTTTCATTCATTTCCTCTTGTTTTATGTTTCTTCCATTGCATGACTCTTTCTGTAAAGATTGGTTGGACTCGTAGAGTTCCCACTATCCTTGGCTATGTCAAGCGGTATCAGAGCAATTTTTTTGCAACCTAGAGTTTTCTTGTGGGGTGGCAGAAGAGAGGATCCAACCTACAACTGTTGAAAATTGTGAAGATGGCCAGGAGGAATGCTAGCGGTGGAGAAAGGAATGTAGATCCAGTTGTATTGGATTTTTTGAGACAAATTACTGCTAGATTGGAAGAGGTGGAAACTACTCAGAGGAGAGGACAACATATAGAACATGTCAGTGATGAAGAAGGAGATGAAAATAATGAGGATTAGGAAAGGGAAGGAGAGAAAAATGAGGCCCAACTAGAGTTGAATCAAGAAGAGGAGGTTCATCAGAGATTTGACTAATTTGAATAAGAAACCTCATTTCAAGCCACGTGATTATCATGAAAACCTGGATTCAGATGAATTGATAGATTGGATCATAGAGATGGACAAGTAATTTGAACTAGAACGAACTGGTGAGGAGAATAAGGTGACATTTTCTTGTACCAAGTTAAAAAAACATGCATCCGTATGGTGAGAACATTTACAAACAGATCAGTAGAGAAGAGGTAAAGATGAGATCAAATCTTAGGATAGAATGGTGAATAAATTAAAGGATAATTTTTTTACTGGAAATTACCAAGTAAGTCTATTTTGGAAGTTGTAGAACTTGAAGTAGGACTTAAGTGTTAAGAGTTACATTGAGGAGTTTTAAAAGTTTAATATCAGATATGGTCATGTAGATGATAAAGTTGAACAAGTTGCTCGCTACCTTAATGGATTAAGGGCATCAATACAAGATGAAAGCATTCTGATATAGATTAGGAATGTGGAAGAAGATTACAAGTGGGCTTTGAAGATTGAAGAAATTTTTAACCAAAGGCATGAACAAAGGAAAAGAGGTAGAGAAGAAAGATTGTAGAGAGGCCAATCCAATACAAATGATGGAGGTGGTAGATATTCTACAGATCAAGGTAGGAATAGCTCACAAATCAAGGATAATGATCATTATAGGAGGAATGATAGGAATTCCTATCACTGTTAAGGAAAAGGTAGTGGTGAAAGAAGGAAGTTTAGTGGCACTTGTTTCAAATGTGGTGAAGCAAGGCACCGTGCCTTTGAGTACAAAAAGGAAACTCTGGGAAGAAGGTAGAAGGAAATAGGAAAACAAATTGCAGATGAGGAGTCCACTGGATCAATAAACAAAAACCAAGCAAAGGAAGGACAAACCTTGATGACTCAGAGAATCCTCTATCACAAAGAACAAAAGGAGTCTTTACAGAGAAAGAATTTGTTTAGAACCATATGCAAGCTACAAGACAGGGTGTGCAATATTGTCATAGACAGTGGTAGTTTTTATAATATTGCCTTGGAGGAATTAGCTGACAAACTAAAGTTGCATAGGTTGAAGTATCCTAAACCTTATCAAATTGCATGGATACAAGATGAACACAAGGTACTAGTAAGTTAACAATGCCTAGTAAAATTCAAGACTGGAAAGTATTATGATGAGGTTTTATGTGATATTATACCTATGGATGTGTCTCGTATCTTGTTGGGTTGACCATGGTAGTATGATAGGCAGGCTATACATGATGGGAGAAATAATGTATACACCATTGTTGTTAATGGGATGAAAAAAAATTGTTACCTTTAGAGGAACCCGTTAACAGTGAAGTGTGTACTAGTCCAAGGATTTGTTTAGTAGATGGTTGAAATTTATTGGCTGGCATGAGACATGATAATATGTGTTTTTATTTAGTACCCAAGAAGTATAAGAAGAATGGATTAGGAGAAGAACACCTAGAAGAGATCAATGTATTATTGAATGAGTATGCAGACATCATATCAGATAATGTCACTGATGGATTACCACATGTGATGAGTATTAGCCATTGTATGGATCTTATACCAGAGGCTAGTTTTCCTAAAAAATAATCTTATAGGATGATGCCAATAGATAATGAGGAACTCAATAGACAAGTACAAGATTTTTTGCAACGGGGATATATCAAAGAGAGTCTAAGTTTGTGTGCAGTGTCGGTAGTGTTAGCACCTAATAAATTTGGACAATGGAGGATGTGTACCGATTCTAGAGCCATCAATCGGATCACAATCAAGTATTGGTTTCCTTTGCCAAGGATGGATGATTTGATGGATTGTTTAAGTGGAGCCAGATATTTTACCAAGATAGATTTGAAGAGTGGATATCATCATATATAAATCAGAGAAGATGGTGAGTGCAAGATTGCATTCAAGACAAATGAAGGATTGTATGAGTGGTTGGTAATGTCATTTGGATTTTCTAATGCACCTAGTACTTTCATGAGGTTAATGAATAAATTTATGAAGAAGATCTTAGGTAATTTTTCCATTGTGTATTTGGATGATATCTTGGTTTTCAATAAGAGAAAGAGCATTTGATGCATGTTAGAAAAGTATTGCAGAGATTAAGAGAAGACAAATTACTAATCAACATCAAGAAGTGTACTTTCATGAAAGAAGAGTTAGTCTACTTGAGATTTGTAATATCTGATAAAGGGTTGAAGATGGATACTGAGAAAGTGAAAGTAATTTTTGAGTTTCCTACACTAAAATATGTTGGAGAGGTAAGATCATTCCATGGGTTGGCTAGTTTTTATCGAAAGTTCATTAGAAAATTCAGTTCAATCTGTGGACCAATGACTGAAACTATGAGAGGAGATAGGAAGGAATTTAAGTGGAAACATGGAGCACAAAGGATTTTTGAATTTTTGAAGCAAAAGGTGACTGAAAAATTGGTGTTAGAGTTACCTGATTTTAATAAGGTATTTCAAGTAGACTGTGATGCTAGTGGAAATGCAATTTGAGCTTTCTTGAGTCAAGAAGGGAGGCATGTTGCATACTTCAGTGAGAAGTTGAATGATACTAAAATAAGGTATTCAGTGTATGATTAGGAATTTTATGCCATAGTCCAAGCATTGAAGAAATGAAGACATCAATTTTTACTCAGGGAGTTTTTATTGTATACTGGTCATCAAGCATTGAAGTACTTGAACAGTCAAGGTAAGTTAAATCAGAGACATATGAGATGGGTTGAGTTCCTATAGAGCTATAAATTTATGTTGAAACATAAGAGTGGTGTGACAAATAGAGTTGTTGATGCCTTGAGTAGGAGAAGATATTTTTGGACTGAAATGAAGATAACAATATTGGGATTTGATGAATTAAAAATTTTGTATGTGGATGATCCAGATTTCACTAAACCTTGGAAATCTTGTAAAGAACCTATTGTTGCATACATGAGTAAATGGTTAGATCATTTTATTTAGGATGGTATGTTATTCAAATGTAGTCAGTTGTGTATACCTAGAACTTATATGAGAGATAATCTTATTAAGGAGAAACATAGTAGAAGATTGGTTGGACATTTTGGCATTGAAAAGACAATAGCATTGGTGAGTGAGAACTACTTTTGGTTGCAAGTTTAGAGGGATGTGTAAAATTTTGTTCAGGGTTCTAAAGTGTGTCAAGTTGCAAAGGGTACTAGTCAAAATCTAGGATTGTATACACCTTTGACAGTACCGATCAGACCATAGGAAGAGATCGGCATGGATTTTGTGCTTGGTTTTCCAAAGACACAAAGATGATATGATTCAATTTTTGTAGTTGTAGACATATTTTCCAAAATGGCACATTTCATTCCTTGTAAGAAGACTATAGATGCAGTGCATGTAGCTAATTTATTTTTTAGGGAGATTGTGAGATTACATGAATTACCTAAACGCATTGTTTCAGACAAGGATAGTAGGTTTGTTGGTTATTTCTAGAGAACACTTTTGAGGAAGATAGATGTTTATTTGAAGTACAGTTATAATTTTCATCCATAGACCAATGGATATATAGAGGTTGAGAACTAGATTTTAGGGAATTTTTTGAGATGTTTAGCTGGAGATAAGCCATAAATTGGGATTTAATTTTTCCACAAGCTGAGTTTTCTTAAAATAATTTAGTAAACAGCAGCACAGGGAAGACAACATTTGAGATAGTTATTGGTTTTTATCCTAAGCGAGTGGAAGAATTGAGGGATGCCAGTCATGATGTTAAGAGGAGTGTTAAAGGTGAAGATTTTTCTAAAGTCATGAAGTCAATACATGAAGAAGTGAGACAAGATTTGGAGAAAATGAATTGGGCTTACAAAAGGAGAGAACATATGAAACAAAGACAAGGAATTTCAGGTAGGAGATGAATTTATAATGTACTTACAGAAGAGTATATTTCCTATTGGTACTTAAAATAAGTTAAGGATGAAGAAAACTTGGTCTGTGTAAGATCTTGAGGAGATTTGATTCAAGGAATGCTAATGAAGTAGACTTACCATAAGACATGGATATATCACCTATACTCAATGTTGAAAATATGTATGAGTATCATGAATAAGATTCTAGTAGCAGTGATGCATCATATGTAGAACAATAGTATACTAAGAAGCAGATGGAACAGATAGAAAGGATTTTGGATAGATGAGTTGGTCAAAGTACAAGGAGAAAGAAGTACATGGAGTATCTTGTTAAATTGAAGGAAAGACCAATCAAAGATTCTTCATGGATTTCTTAGGCTAAGGTTGACCATTTTGGTTTTTCTTTGACCCCAACAAAGTTAGAGACTCCCTTTTCAAATTACCCCGGGTGTCTGATGCAGGAGCATCTTGGGATCTTAGCAATCTTGCATCAACCAAAAATATTTTCCTATTTCATCAATTCTAGTATTTCTTTCTGTGATTATTTTGTGCATATTTTTGGAGGTTGTGATCCTTCCTATGTGTTTTTGGCTTTATTATTTTCACCCTCCTAGGATCATGCATTATTTGGTTACTTCATGTTCACGATCTTTCATATTCTTGACGAGATTATCCTGCTCTTCATGTTTCGAGCCAGTCTTTGTGTTTTCTGATCTCATGAAGGTTTTGTCAATCGACAAAGCTTAATGTCTCATTTCTCGATGATGTTACATTTTTGGCCGATCTAGTTGAGGGATTGCTTTTATTATTCTACTCATGGGATGAAGATCCTTATGATTTTGGGTCCTGGCCTATCTATGTAATATTTTTTTTTCATTGGGAAATGTAATCTATCATGTTCAACCTGATGTTTTTGAAGGCCTTATATACTCTAGCAATTTTTTTCCGTAGGAGATATGAGAGACACATAATAAAATAGTAGCTTAGCACTTGTAGGATTTTGATCAATAGATCAGAAGGAAGAAACTAACTACTGAATGTTCATGTATTTGTAGTTGATTATAGATGGTATAAAAAGATAACCTATTGAAGGTTCTAATACAACCTATATGCCTAGAATGTATCACAACTTGGATTTTTTATTGTAACTAATCATTCAATAATAAGAAGGTTTATCTTTCATTCATTTCCTCTTGTTTTTTGTTGCTTTCATTGTGTGACTCTTGCTGCAAGGATTGGTTGGACTCAGAGAGTTCCCACTATCCTTGGCTACATCATAGTACCCACCTAACAATTTCTCTATGTATTTCAAACAAATTTAGGATGGTAGTGGTTAGTAATGGAATAAAAAAATCCCTAATATCACACCTATAAAACCATGTCTCCATTTTACTAGCTATCCATAAAAGGGGAAAAACCCTTCTTTTTTAAAGGCCACCTCAACCATATTATATTATCTACATACAAGCCAAGTTGCAAGTGATATTGAATATGTAATCCACTGCTAAAGAGTGGATATCTCAAAAACATCAATTGGAGCATAAACATTAATGATCCAAAAACAATGAATATTGACTAGCATGATGGTCCACACCAGTCACTAAAGAGGAATAGATCAGTGGTGGACCAAATAAGAATGTCATCATGGTACAAGAAGGACAACAACCCCTCCACGGACTGTCTTGTGTTTGGAAGAAAAAAATCAGGTCAATTAGCCAAATAACCAACGTGTAGCAACTGGCATGAATAAAAAAATTTGATTTCCTGAAGACATAACACATTAATACCAAAATATTTTTCTCAATTATCTAGCATGGAGTACTTCTTGGTGAGGTTCGTAAGTTCTTGGAAATTCCATGACATGAAATTCATGACTCAAACTCTTGCATGTCATTCTCATCCTCAAGAGATGAGAAAATATTATGCAATAAATTTGAGTCCTGGAAGCTAGGACATGCAACCTTGCACTTTTTTGGAGCATTCTCACCATCATGTACATGCCCATAGGTGTAGTGAGAGAAATAATATTATGGGGTTGAGATGAAAACACCCAAGCTAGCTAAGTGACGTAGTCAAGGTTGGAGTTTCCCCAATGGAGATGGTCCAACCATGCAGCAAGATTCAACACAATGGAAACAATCAATAAAATATCATTAATAACATGAAAATGAAAATAAAATATGCCCTTCAATCCTTCACATTATCTCAAAATAATATTTACATCATATTTCCCAGCAACATGCCAGCTTACATTCTAAGGCACATATGCCTGATACATACAGAAATCTAGATCCATACTAGATGCTAAGATACTACTAAGAGCTACGACCAAGATGGTACCAAGATACCTAACTATCAACCAACACAACGAATATATAAAAGATCGCAAGCCACAAGCCAGCCAGAAAAATCACATTCTGCAAGGCAGGAAAACATAACGTGTGCCAAATAGGAAAGGACCTGAATTTGAGAAGAATACCTCCAAATGAATATGAAATAAAATGTGATCATACAAGGAGGTCAGATAAAAGCCTAAGATCATTGAAAAATGTGCCAATTAGCTTCGTAATCCATGGGAAAGCTTCACACAATCAGGAAACTCAGAATAAGTTGTTATCATGAAGAACAGATAGGTCTAATCCAAACCTCAAGAAATCTCCACCTAAACAGAATGGGTTGATATACAAACCCAAAAATATATTTCACATGATTTATATAACATACGATAAGGATCACATAAGTCAATGTGCCAACTGGAAGGATCAAAACCAAAACACAAAAATAGGAAAACCAGAAAACATGAACAAACTGAAAGGAAATATTTTTGGTTGATGCAAGATTTCCAGGAACCCAGGATGTTCCTGCATTAAATTCTAGGGGTTATTGAAAAGTGAGGCTCTCACTTTGATTTTTAGAATAAATCCACAATAGATCACAAGATTTCATTTTGACCTTCATCTTCCCAACCCTCGTGGTTAAGAATATAATCTTGCACACAACAACTTTAAGTCCTCTCTGATCTGATCTCCACATCCTCTACACTAAAATAGACCAGCCAAAAAATCCACAGGAGAAACCAAATAGATCAGCAATAGAACTAAACACAATATTTGCACTCCTCTTCTCAAACCCTCTTATTATCATCAGACACTCATCACACCTTTAAAAACTCTATGTTATCAGTTCATTAGTAATAAAGAAATCAAGAACTTTACTGAATCCACCACCTTTATTTTTCATCCATACATCCTCCCTCGTCATCAGTAACTCTACCTTCAAATAAATCTCCATCTTCACCCTCAGAATATTCATCCTCGTGCTCAAATATTCATCTTTGTCAAGGAAATCCAATCCCTCTTTCTACACCTATACTGCAACATAAGTAATAACATCCTCTCTCACACTATCAATCTAATTAGTACCAATACCAATCAAGAAACACATGTCTTTTATCTCACACATCCCTCTAGATAATCTCTGCAACAAGTCAGCACTCAAATGAGAAAACTCAGTCTGCAACTCTCCATAAGCATCATGCACATAATCACAAATAAAAGCTTTATCATACTCCCTCTCATACTCACCAAAAAAAAAATCATCAACAGTAACACCCATACTGTAAACAGTATCAAACTCACCAACAGTCCCAACAAGTTTTTTAGATTCAGTCAAAGGAATCTCAATTCCAACTTCAGCAACATCAACATCCTCGGCTTCAGCAATCTCATTATCATCCTCAATAACAACACACTCCTTAAATTTCTCATTAGATCCAATCAATAGACTATAAAATTCACCCATAACCACATCTACCTTATCCTTTGCAATCTTTTCCAATTCACTCACAGACTTACATACCTTATCAAGCTTAACCTCTTTCTCAGCAGAAACCCTCTCTTTCCTTTTCCTCCTCTAAACAATATTCTTAATAGGAAAAATGATCCACCTTTGAATTTGTAAATGCAAACTTGACCTATTCATCTCCTCAGTAGCCTCCTCATACTGACTCTCAGGTTCAGGACTCAAACTCAAACCAACCAAAGAATTATGAATATTAGACCTCAACTCAACCCTAAGGTCTTCAAATATTCTCTTTACAATTCAAGGTTTAATCCTATCCAATGACATATCTCCCTTTATATGGTGCAACTTCTTCTCATCAATTTCACTGCAAGATCTCAATTGCCTCTCACTCGACGATCCATTGAACATGCTCACAACCTACTTTGATTCTACGATCTATTCACCAACATGATTTCTCAAGGACCTCAACCCATTCCAAGATTCACAATCAGCAACAACATCTCTCTGATCCATCCTCATGTAAAACCTCTATCATCATAGGTTAGATCCATAATTTTCCACCCCACAAAAAGTCATCCAAGATTTTGCAAGCTCAGGAATAACAATCAACCATTGAAGGAACAAATCTCGCTCAGATATACATCTACTCAAATGCTAAGTGTTGGTGGAGTTTTTTTTGGTCTTAGTGTTGTAGCTTCCTAGGAATGGGCAACATCTTCATTCTATCCATGCTTAATGTTCATATTTCCATGTACTCAAATATCTCATGATATTTTTAGGTGTTAGTGTCTAGGATGTAGTGCTACCAATTAAATTATTTATTACATTTTCAATATGTTCCTCTCAGATATTAGTGTGGGTGGAGTTAGAGTTTGTCCTTAGGATAGATTTTTTGTTGTCATAATCTAACTCTTACTCAATTAAGTGGGTAGGAAACCTCAACTTTCACATGCCCATTGTTCAAGATACATTTCATGTACTTCATGAAGTAAAGATGATAGAGATTCATGTCTTGTATGGATTAATATTGACAAAGATGTAGTCTAGACAACATCTTCATTTTATCTATGTTAGTTGATCACATGGCCATGTTTACGTGTATCTTATGTTCTTGTTCAAGCATTTAATGTCTAGACTATAGAGGTTCCAGTAAATTTATGTCCAGATAAATGTCCATATGGCCATATGTTTGATTCTCCCTTTTTTTCTCTTGAGTTTTCATTGTCTAGGTTGCAGATTTTCCATTATCATCAATTCATATATTTTTACCTTGTTCTCCTTAGATATCTAATTGTCGTAATTATCTTATGGTATCATAGGCAACACAATTTTTGTCTTAAAAAGTACATTCAAACTTGGTAAGACACGACTTTGTATCACTCTCCTTCTCTATATCTTCTTATTTTCATTTTTCAAAGCATTGGTGTGGCTTGCTAGAAAAAATAGTGTGTTCTTGATTTTTTTAACTAAAAAGTGTATTAGACTCTCCCTTGGGGCTTAATATGGATAATAAATTTGGTATTTCATGCAATTTCAAAGAGGATAAATTATAATAACAATGTCACTGAATGTTTACCATAGATGATGAAGATATATGGTTGTTAATCTCTAAGTTCTGTTGATGATTAGTGCCCAACACTTAGTCATCTCATTAGGCAATTTTAGTTGGCTATCACTGTGGCCGAGATAAAACTATGCAAGGCCGAGCAACATTGCCGAGCAGTTTTCAGTTTGCCTAGTTACATTGCTGAGCTGAGTTACATTGCTGAGCCAAGAAGGATATAGGGATGTTAAGTGCCTAGCGACAAACAGTCAAGTGTCAAGCAGAACATTTTTTGTATACTTGTCAGGAATGATACAAACTTCAAGGATAAGTGATCCGGCCGACTTGTATAAAATTTTTGGGACAACTTATGTATGCATTTAATATTCTCATATGGATTTTGTTATGCATTTAATTATTTATCCTATGCATGACTCATTGTAAGCATTAATTGTAATACCATCATGGTATGGGTATTGGATCTTGATCATTGATCTAGATCTCACTGTCAGATTTGTATAGATATATTAGATTTCTTCAAAACCCTAATATATATGTCAAAGAGGCAGAGGAGTAAGTTGTTGAAGTGACTAAATTTTTGAAGTGAAATGCACAAAGGGTTATTTTGTTTAGAAGTAGAGATCAAGAAGAGCATAACATAGTGAACAACAGAGTAAAGATATATCAGATTATAAGATCAGAAGAGATACTGAAAAGAGGAGATCTGTCATCAGCATCAGAGTGCATATCGAAGGATCAATACTTGAGACTTTTTAATCATTGTATCAGGTGAAAATCTCTTAACAGAGTGCTTACTTCATTGTAAGTTTAAATCCTTTAACAAGGTAGATTGTAATGATCTAAAGCTTTTAACAAAGAAGACCTCTAACAGGGTAGATTACATTTTGTAATCAAACATTGTAACCTTAACAGGTACACTTTATTACTGCATTAGTGGATACTTTTTTGGGTGTCATCCCCACCCCAGTTTTACCTATTTGGGTTTCTAGGCTACCAAGTTATTGTGTTATGTGTTATTTATTTCATGGTGTGGATTCTATCTGAGATTACATTAGATTCATTTATGTATGAATGTGGATTAGCTTGTTTTAAGTGTTTAGTTTTGAATATCTGATTCACCCCCCTCTTAGTATCTTGTTTTCCCATTATTGCATTTCCAACAATTGGTATCAGAGAAGAGTTATCTAAAAGGTTATAATCAGCTTGAGAATATAGATCTTGAAATGGAGATCTACAAGATGGGTAAAGTCATTGAGAATCAAAATATTGATGTTTAGCTAGCACTACAATAGCTTGAGTCTACAAGACAAGAACTAAAGAAGTCCTTGGCTGCAAGGAAAGATCTGGCCAAACAGATGAATGACACTCATTATCTGGAAGAGGACACCACAAATCTATTTTAGAATGGAAATTCTACTAAGAGCGATGCAACAATAGAAGATCTACTGGAAAATAACAGTGCACTATGTGAAGAAGTCAAAAATCTGAAAAAGGAACAAGAAGCCCAATCAATAAGAATGTGTGAAGTTGTTGAACAGAAAAAGAAAGTCGAAGATGACAAGGCTATGGAAGAAGAAGACAAGAGAATGTTGACTACCAGACTTGATGAAAGAACACATGATGTGCAAACCATGACAGTCAATCAAGTGGACATGGAAAATCAACTACTACTTGTGAATCAGGAGATCAGCAGGAAAGACTTGGAGATTTTTAATCTTAGATCTGAGAACAATCAATTGAAAGATGAATTGAGATCTGAGAAAGAAATAAATAATAGATTAAATGACCCAAGTGCAGCTATGAGCTACTTTGAATAGCTGGTGGAAACATCAAGAAGACCTAAAGATTCTTCTAGATTAGGTCACACTGAACAACATACAACCACTGAAGATGGAGAATCATCTAAGACAGGTGAAAGAAAGAATGCAAAGCCGAGAAACAAGAAACCTATTTGTCACCACTATGAAAAACCAGGTCATACAAAAAACATATGATGAAGCAAGAATGGTAAGTCCAATCCTAAAAATAACTTTAATGGTTATTTCTTTAACTATAATAAGTTTGGACATCAAGCACGTGAATGTAAGGCAAAGGCAAGAAAAACACCTAGACTCAATGGTAATTGCTATAACTGTCACAAATATGGTCATAGAGCACAAGATTGCAGATCCAAAGGTAAAAAGAAATGGACATCAAAGTTACAAGAGAAATCACCAAGAAAAGGCAATACTCACAATTGGTATTACAATACATGGCATAGTTGTCATTACTGTGGTGAGTATGGACATATTCCAGAAAACTACATAAGGACACATTTTAGAGGAAAGTCTAAAAGTTGGATGAATGGAAGCCTAGTTTGTCACAGTTGTCTAAAAATTGGTCATACAAGGAAAGATTGCAAAACTAGAGTACCTACACCTATAGTTGAGAAAATTAGAGCACAGATGAACAAGACATGGGTTAAGAAGTCTGAACCATGCAGCAGTGAAGATAATGAAGCTGAGGTCACTCAATCCAATGGATCAAGTGATCACATCATCTCCAACTAAGAGAAAGAGGTATTTAAGGAACTGTATTTAAAAATTCTTATCTTACATCAATTCCTAACATGAAATGTACAAAAAGTCCATATTTGCATATGTTAAGATGCACCAGGACATATTTGAAGACAAAATGCCAAGATGAGAAAATTGCACTATAGGTGCCGAGTATCTATCATGGACACTAAAGTTGAGTTCTTTAGTGAGTGTCAAGTTTTTTTGGCCAAGTAAAATTCTATGAAGGCTGAGTGTAGTGAGCCAAGTGGGATGCAAGTTGTGTTAAGGCTGAGGACAGCTAGCTTGCATTAACTTAATTGGAAAAACATTTAATGCTCACCTACCTTGACCTTTCATAGCTTTAAAAGGATGAACAGTCGACACTTCATTTTTACCTTGCGATTTTATTATTTATGGAGCAATTGAAGCGATTTATAGAATTGATCTTAATAGAGATAGGAATGAATATTTCATTAGTGTGTCATCGGCAATCTTAAAGTGAATAGTGAACAGAGAATAGTGCAAAGCATCACTTGCTAAGGTATTATGTTTTCCATCTCTCAAACCCTAAATTTTAGAATTATGGCTGCAAGTTCTTCCGCACCAGCCAAGAGTATGGAGGTAGAAAAAGAACAAATTCAGTTGATTCAGAGTGATGAATGTGAACCTCACAACTTTCGAGCCATCCATGAAAGTGTGATACAGAGTGATTTAATGGGAGCCCTCTCATCCATTCCTCCCAAGGTACTTATGGTTCATGATGTTCAAGTTCTGAAGGCAAAATTCAAACACTTAGCCGAAAAAGGGTTAACTCGTGCCCTAGATTTTCCCCAAGGTTTCAAAGATGAATGGATCAAGGTTATCCTTAGCCGAGTTCATGACATGAGCATGTGGCTAGATAATGGACCAGTCAAGATCACCAAAAGCATGATTCATCAACTGACTGGATATCCTGTAGTGAATGGAAAGCGAACCATGAGGGATAATAGCAAAGAGGAAAATACATTGAACACTGGAGCAGTATGGAATAACAGAGGTATGACTATCTCTACAATTACTGACCTAGAATTTGATTTTGGAGTAAGGGTAATTGCACACAAGTTCTATCAGTCCAGCAGATTGGATAGTGTCCCCTGCACAACAGTTGATTAGGCATGGAAATTTGTGAAGAAGAATCACACATATGATCTTGCCGAGCTACAACAGACATAGTTAGCCGAGAACCTTGCATCAATCAGAAAGGCTAAGAGCTCATCATGTAAGTTTGGTTCTTTACTAGTTTATATATTCTTCTACATTCAGGATACATTTCCTACTCTAGGAAATATTTTTTTGAAAAAGGATAGGCCCATTACAGTTCAGATTAGTGAATGTATAGAGAAATTAGGGAGCAATTTCAATAGCATTATGGGTAGCTATTTTGTAGAATTCAAGAAGAGAATGAGATTAAGGACTAGGATTCCTAAGTCACTAGTGGAGAAGCACTATGAGGAAATATGTTTTCTAGTTGATACAGATAACACTTATATCAAGGCAGTGACTCCTAGAATAACATGTTTAGAGCCATTTCCATATGAGATTAATGTTGATGAAGCATCAGCTACCATCACTGCACTCTTAGCCGAGGCAATTGACACCATAGTAGAGAGATTTGGGAACTTTGATGAAGCTTAGACTAAGATCTCTAGAAGTTTGAATGAAGGAACTATGGAGAGGAAAAGAAAGAAGATAGTGAAAAATATGAAGAAAATGGTTGGCTTGGGTAGTGATGAAGAACCTAAGGATGCACCTCTAGATCTGACCACTGGACAAGGTGAGGATATTTCTATTGAAGAGGAAGTGAGTGTATCAGAAAGCTACAAAGAAGGCTAAGGGAAAGAAGCCATCAATTGTCATAGTAACCAAGCCTAGCCGAGCCAAAACCAAAGTTACACCTCCTGCAACTAATCATCCAAGGACAAGAGCATCTACTATTACTTCCCCAGTAGAAGTGCAAACAAAATTTTATGGTAAGAGAAAAGTTGCAGAAAGTAGTTCTGGTAAGGAAGCAAAGGTTACTCCTAAGGCTGAGCCGAGTGAGCTAGCAAAGAGACCAAGAAGGAAACTAAATTTGAGGCTAGATAGTGATGAGGAGTTGACAAAAACTGATGAACCCACAAACATATCTAAAGCTCAATTCAAGAAACCAGCAAGCATTGATGAGGTATGTGATACTTTAAGGAATTCAGAAGGGTTAGCAACATTTAAGTTCATTAAATATGACAAGTTGAAAATAGCAGATAGGCACAAAGTTCAGGAAGCACTCTTGGACATGATGAGGACCTTCAAATTGACTCCTACAGAGATAGGAAATCATGTGTCTGATGAACTATATGACTTTCTGTCAAGCAAATGGGAGTTTGCACTTGCCACTGAAAGATGGTTTAGGGAAGGAACCCTAGCCAAAATAATCCCTGACTTAACCTCTAAACAAAGAGTCAAATTTATTGAGGAGTACAAGAATAGGTTTGTGCCAAAACTCAGAGGCTATTTTTTTCTGAAGAATGACATAGAAGGTTTAGTACAGCAAAGTACAAGGATCTAGAAAGAGATTTTTGGACTGATCGTTCCAAAAGACAAGAAATCTGGTGAAGGGACATCCGAGCCAAAGGCACAAGAAGATGAAGAAAAGACTACCCCTGAACCATAGATACTTAAAGATCAAGTTGAAGAAGAAAAGGACTTGACCAAGGATGCATTAGATGCAACAAACTCTATTGATCTGACTGCAGACAGTCCTTTGGATTATATAGTTGATGATCCAAGCAATTTGAATGCCGAGGAACAATAGATGCTGAGTGGAAAAGACACTGACTCACCTATTAAGTCAACTATAATAGAAGAAGGGAAGACCACAGCGTCTGAGGAAATAATTGGAGTTGTTAGTGATCAAAAAGGTGAAGAGCAACAGCAAGTAAATGAACAAGAGGTAACCTCACAAGATCCAGCTATTTTAGAAGTTGTGAAGATAGTTTTAGATAGTGGAGTAGTAACAATAGATGTTATTGATAAGCCTAAGGGAGAAGAGGTAGAACGAGTTTTGGTTGAGCTACCACACTCTGCATCATCCACTCCCACAGGTCCTAAAACTGGTGGTATGCTGAATCCATAGACTATATTGACAGAATTGAAGGAGGCATTGGAGACTGAAAAAGTGAGCACCTAACTTATATTTCCAACAATGGTGGGCACTCATCTAACTTGTGTACCTAAAAAAGTGAGCACCTAACTTGTGCTCAATTTTAGGAGATCACTTTGTGCCTACTTTAGTGTATTTCATATGGTAGGACCTCATATGGAACTAAAAGGTACCTAAATTCAAATATGGGTCCTCCACCTCCTTCAATATTTCTTAAAATTGATGTTGGCCCTTGTTTCTAGGCATTTTTTCCTATTTTCCATTCAATCCCATGATTCATTTCCTCACCTAGAACCTCTTCACTTATTTTCAGGCTTTTTGACCTTCTCTGACCCCAAAATGAGTAGTCCTTTCTTGTCCTGCACACACTTTGTTTCCCTAACACCCAGATCAAATCTAGGACCATTCTCCCATGAACACATTTCCATTGTCGATGTGTTCCTATGAGATTAGGCCTGAAATTGGCTCAGAACCTAATACCAGAGTTTGGAAGGAAAAAAAAAATGACCCGTGGTTGGATTTCTCAAGTTTGACTTCCCGAAATGATGTGAGATATATATAAACTCCCTATCCCTCCTCATTTGATCATCCATTGTCCACTATAGCTATCCATTATGCACTTTTGAATCTATTATCTATTTCAAACATTCATTACACATTTGTGAGTCCATTATTATCAAGAGCCATCAAGTTCAAGCATTCAAGTCTTCATTCTTATCAAGAAAGAAAGGTTTCTTCTTTTATAAATGTAGCTTCTTTCTCCCATTGGAGGCCAAGAAAATGATTTTATATCAAGAAAGGAGACCCACATTCATTCATTCATCAAGCTTCATTCTTCTTCTCCTTAATCAACCATTATGGTGAATTACAATATTTATTCCATGATATTTTGTCTTGTGAGATTTCCTTTTGGGTTTTTTTTTTATTCAAAGTTATTGAATCAACATACTTGATCACATCTAAAGAGGTACTTGCATCTACAAGGTATGATATGATTCATTGTTCAGATCAAGCCTCTATTATATGATAGCATGCTTTTCCTTTCATTATATTTCAAGGTTGATTCCTAAATAGGGGTTTGACTAAGGAAAACTCATTTTCCCAACCTTATTCCCTATTTTCCTATGTTCAAGAATAGGTTACAGAGTTGTCAGATCTTTTATGTACAGAGTTGTCAGATATTTTATGGGCAATACATGAATAGTTGTTGATTCTAGGAAAATATAATCCAAAAGTGTTGGTAACACATCGAATCCTACTATATTCCTGTGAACACATCAACTTTCATTGTGTTCCTATCATTTTTCACTAAAATTTCTAGGTCAGGTCAATTTCGTCTTCTAGTTTATGTTTTTTTTCAGTTTTGGCTAAATATAATTTTTTATCAATCTATTTTAATCAACCTTTTAGCGTCCTCTCTTTTAGATATATTGTTTCATTTAGTCATTCTTCTACTTTATCATTTCCACATCCCAAGGAAGAACATACCTTATTCCCACTAAGAGCTTGAGTCAACCCTTGAGCCTAGTGGGGATATCATTTCTTCCTAATGTGAAAATTGTGAACTAGGAAGTAATTTACATCATAGCATTGCTTCCCATTTCCCATTGTACATTTTGTTGAATCTAACTGATTACATTTCAATTCTGATTTTGATGTTAGATTTCATTCATTATGGAATTCACTAAATTATATTGGTGTGTCATAACATATGGGGTTACATTCCTCCTTACTTCTCTTTACCAAACACATGGAGTGAATCATAATTTCTTGCATTTTAGGATATTTGTTTTCCTCCATGGTATCCTTGCATATGGAATTGTGAGGTTATCTAATATTTTTTCCTTACAAGGATTTTTTCAAATGTGTTATCAATGTTTCATGTGTTTTTATCATTAAAATTTTAACAAAATGCACGGAGTACATATATTACATAAGGGTGTTTTTGAATGAACCTAAGGAAAATATCACTCCTCTTAATCCTAATCCTCTAATTCCTAGTAATCATGATGATAGAGATAATGATGGAGAACCTCTTAAAGAGAACATTCCTCCTCATATTCCTCCTTATGCAACACATTTCCATAAAGCTCAAGATCAACCTCCTTCACCCTATGTATTAAAATCTAATATTAATATGGGATATGATATCACTAATCAACAAAAATATAAGGGCTTAGGACTTGGTATTAATGAACAAGGCATTAAGGTACCTATCAATCCTCCTTCATAGAGCACTATGTGTGGTTTAGGTTTCACTTCTTTTCCTTCCTCATCTTGATCAAAACCTCCCCTTGACATTATTTTTCCAAAATCAACTATTGTTCCTCAACCCTTTGATGACCACTTGGCTTTGGATAAAAGAATCTTTTGGATAATTAGGTGTGATTCACGAATCATATTCCCTTATGGAACTTTTCCGAAAAACCAAAGGCCTATAAATGGTGATTTTTTGTGTTTCTTTCATCACAGTAACAACATTCTCTTGGTGATTGTGTTGAGTTTAGACAATTTTTTCATGATTTAGTTGATAGATGTCTTCTTTGTTTAACACAAAATCTTTTACATTATCTTGATATCAAAAATCTACCTTAGCATCTCCCTTTTTCCTATTATGTTGTTCTTCATTATGCAAGCCTCTTTGCATAATATGGATTAAGGGAATCATAATAGGAACTCCTCCTTGCTTCCTCACTTGAGGTTCAAGTTATCATCTTCCTTCTAAGGATCCATTATCTCTTTGGTGATCATCTCTTTTATACTATGATGTCATTCCATGCACAGACTTGTAGATCAGGATCTTTCTCCTTAACGAGATTTATATATTCTTTTCAATCTCTTCCTTGTTTAGAAGTGCATATATTTTGCAATTGGCTTGATCACTAAGTTTACATAATTTTGCATCCATTCTTCTTTATTTTCTTCATCACTTAATGGATTGGTAAAATTTCATGATGAAACCTTCTTTTTGATATGAAATACTTTGTTTCACGCAAGCTACTTACATGTTTTCTTAGTAATATTTTTCATGCCTCAAAGGGGGCATATTTCTTACAAAATAATATTCTATCTTTTTCCTTGATGAATTACTTATTTTATGATGTTATGTCTTATTGGCATGAATATGTCTATTTTACATTAAGATTTTTCTCTGGTTTGCAGTTTATTTTGCTTATAATTATATGTCTATTATAAAGTAACTATCATTAAAGGTGCATAAGATATTTCATTTCTTGCATTCACACTTGGGGGGAAAGGTTTTGTGTTTACCCTATTCTTTATTTTCTAAGTATCTACTTTCCTTAGTATAGTGGCATTTGTTTATCATGTAACATTCCTTTCTTATAAATAATAGTTGTTTCGATTTGGGAATTTGTTTTACACAAGAGGTGTAAATCCTTGATCATGACATCTTCTTTATTTGAAAACTTATGTTCATTATAACCAAATTCCCTTACTTTGGGTTTTAAAGTATTTCATCCTTCATCAAGAATCCATTTTTCACCTAGAAATAGGAGGCTAAAAAGATGCATGATGACATGTAAATGATTGAATGTTTGATAATGTTAAGTTGAAGATGATGCAAGACATTAAATAAGTTAATAGTTAGTATTGTCATTGATGTCAACTTGACATCATCTGTATGGTCATATACATAAAGCCAAAGACTTTAGAGAATCAATGGAATAAAGGTTATGCTTTCAGCAATGCATAAAAGTCAAGTATTCACTAAGTGACAGACTACACCGGTGGAGTACACACCATTGGTAAAGACAGAGATAAATTCACAGTGATGCCCGATGAGCAGAAGACAATGTTTCCTGACGAAGCAAAATCAAAGGATGCCCAACGAACTAAAAATAGTGTTTCCCGATGAGCAAGATCCAATGATGCCCAACGAATGGAGATCCCAAAGCTAACTGAAGTGACACAGATGGAACTGACAGTTGTTACCGGTGATGAACTGCAGAGTTGACCGATAGAACAGAGAGATCAAAAAATGACAAAATATCTAGCTGGCAAAGCTAAAGGATAGACTTAACTGGTTGTTTGATTTTTTTAATCGACCATAATTAAGTAAATGATTTGTACAGTTGGCAAGAAGATAACTACGAGATAAAATAGGAGTTAAAGCCGAAAATCAATTTGGCTGGATTATTTTTCACGCCAAGAATCAAGAATCAAGAACCTAGAATTAAGGGATATCATGTCTATTTAAGAGACAAGCATAATTCATTCCCAAAAGCAAGAAATCAAATACACGGGGGAGTGAATTGATAGAAGATGCTGAAGATAAACTGATGAAGGCTAAACTTCATGCAGTCCTGATCAATCAAGCTAAGGGAGAGCTAAATAATTCTGTAGACACCGACGAACAGAAAAGCACAGCATCACAGAGCAGAAAGAGTTAAGTACAAAGGAATTGAATTGATACATTGATCAGAAAGATATTGTAAGTAAATAGATCTGAAAATCTGCAATTTAGTTGCATTAGAA
>MU225941.1:1490339-1508138 GCA_018584345.1 Thuja plicata
CAGAAGAGTGAAAATTTGGGGTACCGGTCCCAGTGGTTTTTCCCTTAACAGGGTTTCCATGTTAAAATCCTTGTGTTATATGTGTATGGTTCATTACTTTATTGTTTTACATTCTACATATGCATTTGTGGATTGATTAGTATACTCTACATATTTACTAAGTATCGGTAAATACAGTTTACTGCTTATCGGTTATCAAGGAGAATAAGGACAGACAAGGTAAACCGACAGACAGTTATTTGTTTCAAGTATTTCAAAGGCATGCATCTTGTAGGTACTTAATAATTGGAGAAGTATTGATTGGTGGATTAAATTGGATAAATTTTTGAGGCCACTGATTCACCCCCCACCCCCCCTCTCATTTATTACTAACAATGCATTCTTGTTCTCTTCCTCTCTTTGTCTTGAAGATGTTATATTTGTTCAAGAACTCCTCTTGAAGGTAGATGTATTCCAAAATATATCTCTTCTTTTCAAGGGTATCTTCCTATAATCGAGCTATCCTTTCATTTTTATCTATTTCTTAGCTCACAAGAGTTATCACCCTTGGATAAGTTTATGGAACACATTGTTGTTTTAAGGGTATCTCCTTGTTTTTGGAAGTACGTATTCTTGTTCTCTTTTCGTATGATGCCACATATGTTTCCATAATAATGAGGGGACATACATGCAGCCTCCCTTGGATATTATACAACTTTTTGTTTATTTATCCCTAAGGAGACAATGTTTTCCTTAGGACCAGTCACTTTTGTTTTTTATCCCTAAGTCGACAATGTTTTCCTTAGGCTTATTATTTTTCATGGATCCACATGGAGACAATGCTTTCCATAAGACTGATCCCTAAGTCACTCATGTGCATAAAACATTTTTCATGCCACCGCTGTGTACAAAACATTTGTAAATCCACCCCTGTGTGCAAAACATTTTTCAATTTGTCCCCATATGCAAAACATTTTTCAAGCCACCCTTGTGTGCAAAACATTTTCAAATCCACCCTTGTGTGTAATTTTCAAAATAGAAGTGACTAGCTTAACATAGCTTTCTAGACCATCAATTCTCATTTATCTCTTCCTATAAATCACCTAGCATAACACAACTTTCTAGCCCATTGGATTCACGGTCTTTATCTCTTTCTTGACATGCTCTCATATCTATAATAGTGGGTTATATCATGGAGTTTTGTATCATCTTTGGTGATGCTCTTTCTCTTTATATGTTATCACTTATGCTCTTGCAATAGCTTTCCAAGCATGATATTAGTGGATGAAACATTTTTTGATCAAGGTATCCTCTACTAATTGATTTGGAGTTTTGGTTTTTAGTACTAACCCCTTTTGTGTGTGGTGTCTTTTTTCCTTTTTTTCCTTTTCTTTTTCTTTGTTTTCATGTCCTTGTGCATAGCTATTGAGTTGAGATCCTTTGTTTGGGGCTTGCATCCTTAAAATCAACATTTCCTTACCTCTTTTCAATTCACATACGATCTTCTTTCTCTCTTTCTTCTTTTATCATAAGCATGCTCTTGTCTCACAATCCCGCTAAAGTAGGGGATAAATGTATAGTCCTAAAAATTAACCACCTAGCTTGTGCTCAATTTCAGGATCATTCT
Organism: Thuja plicata; assembly: GCA_018584345.1. Classification (NCBI taxonomy): domain Eukaryota; kingdom Viridiplantae; phylum Streptophyta; class Pinopsida; order Cupressales; family Cupressaceae; genus Thuja; species Thuja plicata. Next base: position 1,491,946 of record MU225941.1, read on the forward strand.
ATGCCTACTTTATTGTATTTCATGTGGTGAGATCTAATTATGGCACTAAAAGGTACCTAAATTCAAATATGGGTCCTCCATCTAGTTCAAACTTTCTTAAACTCAAGGTTGGCCCTTGTTTCTAGGCATATTTTTCCATTTTACATCCAATCTCATACATAATTTCCTCACCTAGTACCTATTCACTTATTTTTGAGCTTTTTGACCTTTCCTGACCCTGAAGTGATTTGTCCTTTCTTTTTTTGCACACACTCCATTTTCCTAAAACCTAGATCAAATATGGGACCATTCTTCCATGAACACATCACCATTAGCAATGTTTAACTAGGAACACAGACATTGGCAATGTGTTCCTAGGAGATGGGCCCAAATTTGGCCCGGAGAGTGATACCTGGGTTTGGAAGGAAATAAAGGACTTGTGGTCGGTCTGCTCAGGTTTAATTCCATGAAATGATGTGAGATGTATATAAAATCTCTATCCCTCCTCATTTGATCATCAATTATCCACTATAGTTATCCATTATGCACTTGTGAATCCATTATCTATTGCAAGCATTCATTATGTGTTTGCAAGCCCATTATTATCAAGATTCATCAAGCTCAAGAATTCAAGTCTCCATTCTATTGGAATGGATGAAAAACTATCAACCCTACAGAGCCCAAGAATCACTTGCATGCAAACACCTGTCACAGAAAGAGAGAAGAAAAATCTATGGAGGCCAGAAAAAATTGATCTGTTAAAGAGGAAACATCCTCAATTGATTCAATAATAATGGAATTAGAATTACAAAATATAAAGAGATTAATCCTTATAAAGGAGATCGAACACTAAAATGTGGAGAAACCTAGGTTGCATGAATAATTAATAAAATAATTAATTATAACATGCCTAAAGTTTAGCTTAAGTAAACTAGAGATAAAATGATGAATTAATAATTAAATCAATAATTATTTAATTAATAAGTGAATAAGGTGTCTTAATAATTAAATCAATAATGATTTAATTAATAGGTTAAAATACTTTTTTACTCTAACAACCCCCCTTAAGATAAACTTAGGGAGAAGCTAAAAACCTAGAAACAACTACTGAAAGCGGGAAATGGGTCTGGCAACAAGGCTTGATTAGGTACCCAAGTACAAAAAATCTCTGTAAAGAGGAGAAAAATGAGAAAACCCAGTGGGAAAAACCCCTCTTAGAAAAGAGATGAAGACTAGTGAAGGACTGAAGAAGCCTCCAACTAGAGAAATCCCAGAAGAATAGGAACAAAGGAAGAACATGTAGAACACCTCTAAAGCATGAAGCTGCAAACATTGTCGAAGAATAACTGCTGGAACCTCCATTGTAATAAAACATGATCAGGTAGAGAAGATTGTTGTATCATTGTAAAATGGAAGCACTTCCATTTAGGACTGGTTTAGCCCTCTGATTAAGTGTTTTGGGGTCATGTCAAATGCCTTGAATGGGTCTTTGACTTGGATCTGGCTTTTTCCCATGTTTTGCCCTATTTTCCACTTCTCTCCTACCTATTCCTGGTATCTTTCCTTGAAATATTGAGGTTCTTGACCTCAGGTTCAAGGTCAACCTTGACCCTAACCTAGGTCAGGGTCGACCTCAACCCCGACCTAGGTTCCAAATTTCAAATTCCCAAGATCTCCTGATGTCAGGGTTTGGAACGAATTTTTTCCTGCTTCCGGGTTGGCTGTTTTGGACTCCGAAGTAATTACTCTTAAAAATATATTTAATATAGGTCCACTTCTAGGGTTACATGACAAATTAGAATTTAATTCTTCTATGTCAGCCTCTCTAGAATTTTGGCCCTAGACTTGTATATAAGGAAGCCTTTCTCCTCTCATTTTAAAGGGAAGCACCTAAGCATAAGATTCCATATCATCCACACATATGAACATTTATGCATAATCTATTGAAGCGATCATCTAATTTCAATCATTCAAGCATTAAATATTCAATTCATCAAGGAGATTCATTGGTAGCCATTGAAGGATTCAAGCTCTATGGAGCCCTCTTGTTGAAGATTTATCCATCCACATCCATTCAAGCTTCTTCCTACTCCAAGATCCATTCAAGATTGGTGTTGAAGATCTAAAGGAAATTGATTTGAGACATCCTATATCCTACATTCTACAGTCTACATCCATTTGGAACATTCATACTTGTGGATCCAAGTATTTGAATCCTCTACAAGGGTTTCAACATAAGCAAGGTGAATTGTTCTATTTATTTTGTTTATTACTAAAATTCCAATTTTGTTATAAGGTTAATTCCAAAATTGGGGTTTGACCAAGGAAAACCCATCCCCCCCCCAAAAAAACAAAACTATTTTCTTGTAGGTATAGGTACAGAACAGCGAATCACAGAGCAGATTTGGATACCCTTTTCAGCAAACTTTCAGGATCCGTGAATATAATTTCCATCAGAGAAGCGCAGGTCAAGGTTGACATAAAGGGGTCAAGGTCAAACTACATTTGGGTCAAGGTTGACCTGGAGCAAAAAAGGAAAATATTTTTGGGTTTTCTTTGTCTCTGTGTTCTATTCCAGATCTAGTTGCATAATTTCCAAAAACTCAGTACAAACACCAGAAAATAGAAATTTATAGATCTACTATACTTTGAGGTTAGTATTTGTCTTCAATTCATTTCAATTAAGGTTTTTATCATTTCAGATCTATTACAAACACTCCTTCCTTCCATCCTCAAAAAAAATGGGAATGTAAGGTTTTCCTCATTCTTCTTATTTCCAATCAATTGATTCATTCATGCATTGACCATTTTCTTGTGGTTAATCAATTTGGATCCTTCCTTTGTAAATTTGAGGCTAGGAGGAGAATACTACCTTCCCAAAACCTTTCAAATTTAAAGGGAATTATATCATACACCATATATGATATATTTATATCTTTACATTTTGTTGAACCCGCTTATGACAACTCTTTCTTTTGCGGTGTTATATTTACATTACATGTTAGATCTTGCATGCATGTTACATTTTATTTTATGTTCTTGCATTTACATTTTCCTAATTTAGTTCATTTGCATTGCATTAGTGTATGAGCTTTACTACTCTAGTCCTACTTATAATATCCTGGTTAGAAGAAGTCGCAGACTTATGGGTTCCTTTGATCTTGAGTCTTCCTCTCCTTTCCTTAGATTCTTGGATGAAAATTTGATCACTCATGATTCTAATCCTGCTATGAAGCATAACTCTTCTCACTCATCTCATGATGAGGATGATATTTTAAGATTTCCTCTTGAACAAGTCCAAAAACTTTCAACTGAACTCGATAAAATGGGAAATTGTCTTATTCAAGAAAACCATAATCAAGATTCTATTCAAGCTATAGAAGCCCTTAAGAAAGTCCTTCATGATAGTGATCAAGGTATTAATCTCTTGCATGGTATCACTCATCTTGTGTTATAAATGTCAAACCTTTAGCTCAAGAAGCTCAAGATATAGGATTTACTCCTCTTATCACTAGTGTCAAACCTTCTTCCATTCCTTTACCTAGTATTCCTACTTACACTCCTCCTTTAATGACTACATCTCTTCCATATTCCAATCCTCTAGCTTCAAATCATCCACTTCAATCTCTTCCTATGATTTTTCCATTGGTGGCTCTACCTACCTCACAGCCTTCTTACCATAGTGTTCATTTTACCTATTCCAACCCTCTTTCAACTATGGCTCCAAGTGTTCCACCAGTTTTGTCTTCCATTATCGTCGCTTCCTACACTTTTCCTAGTGTTCCTAATGTTTCTATGCCTCCTATTTCTTCTAATGATTCCACAATCATTAGTCTCGCTCAAGCTATGTCCTCTTTACAACAACAACTTGTGTCCTTAACTCAATCCAAGTTTAGTATTCCTTCATGTGACATGGGTAGTCCTTTATCCCTAGACATTATTCGTGATCCTATCCCTCAGCAAGTCAATATGCCTCACCTTGAGAATTACACTGGTAAGGGAGATCCTGTCACTCATGTTAAAATATTTGAAATCCTTTGTAGTGACTATGCTCATGACCATAGGATTTTAGCCAAGTTGTTTGCTAGAACTTTTTGTGATAATGCCCTGCAATGGTATTGTTCCTTGCCTCCTTATTCTATTGATTCTTTTCCAAAACTTGCTAATGCCTTTATCCAAAAATTCCAAATAACATTGGTCTGCAAGTGTCCTTAACTGATTTGATGCATTGTAAAAAGAATACTAAAGAAAATTAACTGAATTTATTGGTATATTTAAGCATTTGCATGCTCAAATTTCTTATCATGTTCCTAATATTGATATTCAGCATATGTTTATTTCAAATTTGCAAAAGGATATTAGAGATAAGATTACACTTACTGAATTTACCTCTTTTCAGCAACTTTGTGCAGCACTTCATCATTATCAATTACAAGTAATTCAATTTGAGAGAAATACTCCAATGGCTCATGTTCCAGTTGATAAGAGTGATGTTGCTCCTAATCCCAACAAATTTCAGAAACCTAACAACTATGTTAAGATAAATAAGCAAGCAAATGCAGTTGTTGATCAAGTTGTTGTTGCATCCAACAATGTCACTTCTGCATCCACTGATTTTCATTTGAATCATACATTTAATCCTCTTTTTGAATCTTTACTTTCTATTATGAGTAAGTTTTTGAATGCTAATATGATTACTTTGCCTCCTATTTGACCTCTTCTTCCTACTACGATGCCATCCAAATCCTTTGATCCCAAATCCTTTTGTCAATACCATTGTCAGAATGGCCATGACACTGAGAAGTGTTATTCTCTAAAACATAAGGTTCAAGACTTAATTGATTCTAATGCTTTATCTATTGATAATTTTGATGGTATTGGGAACAATTTTTTCTCCTCCTAATCAAAACCTCCAAATCTATATGAATCCTTTTCCTACACATGATACTAATACCATTGTTCATCCATCTTCTGTTTATATTGTTTATGATTCAAAGATGGATGATCTCAATCATATTGTTAACCATGTGGAGCATGTTGTTTTGTCTCAACCTATCTCTCCACCCTAGCCTCAATCTCAACCTCATGTTGAAGTTCCTCCGCCTCAACCTCAACTTCAAGTTTCACCTCAATTTAAGCCTAAACCAAAACCTCAACCTAAACCTCAAAAACAACCTAAGAATAAAAGAACTAGGGAACTCTTGATCACCTTTGATGATTCTAAGACTATCAAATCTCCTAATTGTCCACTCTACATTTATGCTAGGCTTTCTAAGATACCTATGTGTGGTTGTCTTGTTGATCCTACATCCTTAGTCAATGCCATTACTGCAAAAAACCTCTTTTCAAAGAAATTACAACATGATTATTATAATGCATATGATGTGTGGATCCAAAATTTTAATGGTTTTTTCTATCCATCATTTGGTTCTATTAACTTTCATGTTGAACTTTGTGATAAAATTATGGACACTACCTTCGTTGTTGTCCCTACTTCTGATCAATTCCAAGTTAAGCTTGGTTTGCCTTGGTTGACTGCTATGCATGTTGTTTCTTCTCCTATCCATAAGTGTATTAAGTTCATTCATGATGAAGAGGTGAGAATGATTCATCATATTTTATATCAACCTTCTAGGCCTAGGGATTGTGCTACCCTTGACTTCTTTTGGCCTTCATTACCTAATTCATGTTCTTCTCGACCTCATAATCTTTTTTGCTCATATCAAGCCTATAAACATCGTAAGATTGTTGAGTTAAGCATGCCTCGGATGGATCCTAAATGTGGTCTTTTTCCTATGCCTTCCATACCTCCTTTATCCATTGATTATAGTTCTATTAATCAAGCTCCTAGTGTTTCTTTTTAGCCTACTAAAAATCCTACTAATCCTCCTATAGAACCTGTGAAGGAACTGGTTGTTGTTCCTCCTAGTTCTCAACATATTTCAAACAAGACAAAACGTAACCAATCTGCCAATGAATGTCATAAGAAGCATTGGGCTCAAGATAGGGCCCGTTCCTTTGTTCTTTGAAGTTCTTTACCTTCTTTTGACCAGCCTATGACTGATGTGTTGGAAGAAGTTAATGTTATAATGATACTAAGATGAATGATTATGATGACTCTATTCGTATCTTAGATTCTATTTTGATTAATCTTGATGAAGAAGATACTCTTGATGATTCTAATGATGAATATGAGACTATTGAAATTAATATTGATTTACCTAATATGCTTTCTACACAATTGATAATTACACCTAGTATTGAACATCGCAATTCTCAAGAAGATCCTTGTTTGGAACTGGCTATTATTCCTACTATGTTGGATGTACTCCCTCTTGCAATTTTCCCACCTTCCCTAAATGATATAGACCGAGATGGGGAGAGTAGGTGATGTGCTTGATAGTCTTGTCCTCCATGGTAGCATTTTATGTGTTTTCCTATTGTATTGTGCTTCTCCCATAATATGTTTGCTAAATGTTTGTTAGATTCTTTTATATGACCCTTTGTTACTTTGTTGGTGTGAGATGATAAAGGAATCGAACCTGTTGTACTATTCCTCTATATGTGTCTCTATTCTTCTATATGTTGTTTTCATGTTATGTTGTACCTGTGCTATTGTTTGTAAATGTTATCCTTGTGTAGTCCGCCTGGATTTGTGACATGTTAGCACTGATTCTTTTTGGTCTCCATGTTTTGGTCTTGAAAGACTCTTTTTTGTAACTCTTGCATTTTATTTCCTCCATTGTGATTGTAGTTCTACTTTATTTTGGAAATGATGTCAATTCATTTGCAATAATATTATATATATAATCTTATGAAAATATTGACCCCACGGTAGGTAGATCCCTTCTATGTTCTCTGTATATTTATGTGGTATTTCCCTTTATTTATCTTCACTTGGGGGAATTTCATAGTGGAAACATAATTAGTGGAGTTGTTTATGTTTCCGTTAAAGCCACTGCTCCTATTAAAGTGTTAGCAATGACTTTAACATGGGGGCATATGCTCTACTCACTTTTTGCACACACGCACTTTCAAAATATTTTTAAACTTAAAAATTTTATCCCTTTATGGATTAGAGACTAATCCTTAAAGCATGGATTTTTACCTTATAGGATCTCTTGATCCCTCCAGTTTCAATTTACAAAGTTTTTATCCCTTAAGGTCGGAAGGTGTACTTAAGACTAGATCTCTCTAGTTTTGACTTTTCTCTTTTGGAATAGAATATTCCTGAGAGTGAATCCTTGATGGGTTGACTAGTGAGTAGCCACATTCACTAGGTGGTTCAACTCCATCTTCCAAGTTGCATTATTTCCTTGTGTGATTCACAATGGGACATAAGTTCTCATTGGGAAAGGGAATCACACCCTCTCTCTCTCTCTTTTTATTTGACTGGTGATATCTCTCTTATTTTAATCTTGGGGTTGATAAATACTTGAGTCCCTGGGGGATTTAAGATTTCTTTCTCCCTTTGATTTCAATAAGATTATATCTTCTTTGTGATCTCCTTTACCAAGAGTTTGAATCGATTCCATACTCTTACTAAAGTGGGGGCCAAATGTATCTTCGAAAAATGGAAGCACTTCCATTTAGGACTGGTTTAGCCCTCTGAGTAAGTGGTTTGGGGTCATGTCAAATGCCTTGAATGGTTTTTTGACTTGGATCTGGATTTTTCCCCTATGCTACCCTATTTTCCACTTCTCTCCTACCTATTCCTGGTATCTTACCTTTAAATCTTGAGGTTCTTGACCTCAGGGTCAAGGTCAACCTTCTGGGTCAGGGTTGAGGTCAACCCTAACCTAGGTCAAGGTCGACCTTGACCCTGACCCAGGGTAAAAATTTCAAATTCCCAAGATCTTCGGATGTCAGGGTTTGGAAAGAATTGTTTCCCACTTTCGGGTTGGCTATTTCGAACTCTGAACTAATGACTCTTAAAAATATATTTAATATAGGTCCACTTCTAGGGGTATAATCCTAATTGGAATTTAATTCTCCTATGTCAGCCTCTCTAGAAGTTTGTGCCCTAGACTTGTATATAAGGAATCCTTTCTCCTCTCATTTTAGAGGGAAACACCAAAGCATAATAAGTCATATCATCCACACATATGAACATTTATGCATAATCTATTGAAGCAATCATCTACTTTCAAGCATTCAAGATTCAATTCATCAAGGAGATCCATCGGTAGCCATTGAAGGATTCAAGCTCTATGGAAACCTCTTGTTGAATATTTCTCCATCCACATCCATTCAAGCTTCTTCCTATTCTAAGATCCATTAAATATTGGTGTTGAAGATCTAAAGGCAATTGATTTGAGACATCCTACATTCTACATCTATTTGGCACATTCATACTTGTGGATCCAAGGATTCAAATCCTCCACAAGGGTTTCAACATAAGCAAGGTGAATTGTTTTATTTACTTTGTTTATTACTACAATTTTAATTCAATTATAAGGTTAATTCCAAAATTGGGGTTTGACCAAGGCAAACCCATCCCCCCCCCAAAATATATATATATATATATATATATATATTTTATTTTTATTTTTTTTCTTTTAGGTACATGTATGTAAAAACAAATCACAGAGCATATTTGGATACCCTTTTTGGAAAAAATTTAGAATATGTGAATAGAATTTCCGTCGGAGTAGTGCAGGTCAAGGTTGACATAAAGGGGTCAAGGTCAAACTACATTTAGGTCAAGGTTGACCTGGAGAAGAAAAGAAAAATATTTTTGGGTTTTCTCTATCTCTGTGTTTCTGTTCTAGATCCAGTTGTAGAATTTCTAGAAACTCAGTACAGACACCAGAAAATAGCAATTTCCAGATCTTCTATACCTTGAGGTTAGTATCTATCTTCAATTCATTTCAATTAAGGTTTTTATCATTTCAAATCTATTACACACTCTCCTTCCTTCCATCCTGACAAAAATTGGGAATGTAAGGTTTTCCTCTTTCTTCTTATTTCCAATCGATTGATTCATTTGTGCATTGACCATTTTCTTGTGGTTAATCAATTTGGATCCTTCCTTTGTAAGTTTGGGGCTAGGAGGAGAATCTTATCTTCCCCACACCTTTCAAATTTAAATGGGATTATATCATACACCCATTTGATATATCATACAACAAGTTTGAAGAACTGATCAATCAAAGATGGAATGATCCCTCCAAAACAGGAATGAAAGAGTGTCCATATGGTAAATGGTCCATCTCACCAAAATGCATAGGTACCTAGCCACTCTATCCACCTTGTACATAGGAAAAAATATTGAATACATAGATCACTCTATCAAACCAAGGAAGCATTAGAACCAACATGAGACGGCCCCCATAATGTTGAGCAGTGAGAGGCATGAGAGGTACACTGAACTAGGATGACAAGAATAACTACATGAAGAAGAACTAACTAGGAACATAGAAATTTTAAACACATATAAAGGATGGTGTTGAGGAAGGATCACTCTCTTGACACACATCATGAGAATAATTTCATGGAAGGAACACTCACTTGACAAAAGTAAACCTCCCCCCAATGACACTTTATAGTATAGTGCGAGTACAAATAGATACAAAAAAGTCCAAGACCCCAAGCATGCATCAGATGACACTTTATCCCAATGCGTTTGCAAAAATGAAAAGCTATAAAAATAGATGTCTACAATATCCATGAATGACAAAGGGATGTAGAAAGATGAAGAACAGCTAAAAATAAGTCCTCACATGCACAGAAAATGATCCCAAGACCTGAAACATCCAAGATATCCACCAGATTACGAAAATGCAAAAAATGGAATAAAAATATCTAGAGCTTAATCTAGGTGTGAGACCCATGAAATAATATAGAGCACTAAATCATCTTTCCAATGTCATGCGGTAGTCAAACAACGGATTCCGGATGAGCAAGATATGGCTTCCAGAGTGCAAAAAGGAACCTTGACTTTGACTGGCAAAAATAGCTGCTAGACTGCAAAATCATAAATCCAAACCTAGAAAATCAGGTCGCAATCAGAACCATCTTTCTAACAATATCTCATTTGGCCAAAAATGCCTCTATTTGCTCAAGATACAAGAAAAAAACTAAAGACTACTCCAAAACAAGAAGATAACCAAGAAACCCGAATTGCCATGCAAAAAAAATTCAAAAAATGGTGGAATGAATTTTGAGGTGGTACGGAAATTGAGGCGGTGTGAAAACCGAGATAATTTTTTGCCTCAAAAAGTGTACCAAAGTTGTCCATGTGAAAGGAGGGTCGATATTTCATCTGTGTCCAAATTGGACATGCCTTATATGAAAATAGAGGTTTTTGGGCCTTCCAGACGTAACCGTGATGTCAGTTTTTTCCCAAAGTGCTCCTTGAAATAACTCCCCCCATCAAAATCCACCAAAATCTAAGACAAAAACCTCTCAAAAACATAGATTTGAATAACAAGGTCAAATCTCTCATGAAGAGAACAGGGGCATGAAGACCTAGATCTCTAATACCATATTGGAGTTGATGAAAAACTATTAACCCTACAGCTCCCAAGAATCACCTGCATGCAAACACCTGTCACAAAAAGAGAGAAACAAAAGTTATGGAGGTCAGAAACAACAGATCTGTGAAAGAGGAAACATCCTAAATTTATTCAATAATAATGGAATTAGAATTACAAAATACAAATAGATCAATCCTTATAAAGGAGATCGAATACCAAAAGTTGGAGAAACCTAGGTTTCATAAATAATTAATAAAAGAATTAATTATAACATGCCTAAAGTTTAGCTTAAGTAAACTAGAGATAAAAGATGACTTAATAATTAAATCAATAATGATTTAATTAATAAGTGAATAAGGTATTTTAATAATTAAATCAATAATGATTTAATTAATAAGTGAAAATACCTTTTTACTCTAACACATTCTTCTCAAGAAAGCAAGGTGTCTTCTTATATAGATCTAGCTTCTTTCTCCCATTGGAGGCCAAGAAAAGGAGTTTCTATCAAGAAAGGAGATCCACATTCATTCATTCAGCAAGCTTCATTCTTATTCTCCTCAGTCAATAATTGTGGCGAATTACAATATCTATTCCGTGAGGTAATGTCTTGTGTGATTTCCTTTTGGGTTTTGTGTTTAGTCAAATCTATTGCATCAACATACTTGATCACATCTAAAGATGTATTTTCGTCTACAAGGTATGATATGCTTAATTTTTTAGATCTAGCCTCTGCTATATGAAAGTACTCTTTTCCTTTCATTCTATTTCAAGGTTGATTCCTAAATAGGAGTTTGACCAAGGAAAACCTCTCTTCCCAACCTTCCCCTTTTTTTGTGTGTAGGTATAGGTTAAGAGCTCTTAAATCTTTTCAAGGCAGTACAGGAACAGTTGTTGATTCTGGGAAAATTTCATGTGAAATTTCTAGGAACACATTGAATCTCACTCTGTTCTTGGGAACACATCAAAAAATTTTGTGTTCTTGCCAATTTTTACTAAAATTTATGGGTTAGGTCACTTTTGTCTTATAGTTTATGTTTCTATCAGTTTCATCTCAATTGCAGTTTTTATCAGTCAGTTTTTATCATCCTTTTAGAATCCTCTCTATTAGATCTATTGTTTCATAATTCATTCTCCAGTTTATCATTTTCACATCCCAAGGAAGAACAAAGATTATTCCCACTAAGAGCTTGAGTCAAACCTTGAACCTAGTGGGGATATCCTTTCTTCCTAATGTGCAAATTGCAAAGTGGGGAGTAATTTACATAATATCATTGATCCCATTTACCATTGTACACCAGGCCTATCACAGTTTCCCTCATATATATTATGTGGTTTACTATGCATAGTAGAAACCCCCAATTTCTCATCTTTGGACCTAGATCTAGTATCCAACTCACATATTTTTCATAGTCCTTTTAAGCTCAAACAAGGACTATTGGATCCATGTTGTGCTTAATCCTTTTTTATCTTACATTTGAGGTTGATCCAATTGGGTCCACTCTCCTTTAATGTAATTGAGAAGATGGAAATAGGTTTACTTCCTAGTTTATATAAACTACTGAACATAGACCTTATTCCTCTTTCGCCAACCTTATAGGTATATTTAGGGAGTATATGAGGCCTCCTCAATGCTCATATACATTCATTTATGTACCCCGTAGTGGAAATATTGTGTTACATAACCAACCAAGATATGGTTATCAATCTATCTCTAGCAATTAACCTTTTTTATCATCTAGCATAATACAATTTGCTAGTATAGACGTTATTATTCTTTATGGTATATTAGGCCTTGATTTCCTAGTCTAGCAGAGGTTGCTAGTGTTTTATATTCTTGAGATGAAGATTAGTAGGGATTATATCTAGTTTGGTTAAGTTAGAGTAAGAATGTTGATACCATTTTGCTGAAATTTAAAATGTAAGACTACAAACTAGTAAGAATTAATTTTTCAGTTGGTACTAAGTTGAGTTTAGACATGATTCCTAATTTTTATTATGACACTGAAGATATTTGTTAATGTTCCTTATTCTAGTGTCATTTTTAGTTGAATGTATGTGATGGTTTGTACTAGACCAAATATCGCCAAAGCAATGGGAGTTCTAAATGGGTTTATGTCTAACCCAAGTAAAGAGCACTGGACTAAGTTAAATGGGTGTTTAGGTACTTATAATTATTTTTTGGCTTATCATAGTATTGATGATCTAGATAATTCATTTGGAATAAAGGGTTTTTTATTTATTCATGTTTGGCAAGTGACTTTGACAGTCAAAGGTCCACTAGTAGCTAGATGTTTACTTTATTTAGAGGTGCAGTGAGTTGGATGAGTAAAATACAAATTATAGTTACAGTATCCACCATTAAAGAAGAGTATATGTTTTCTACACATGCCTCAAAGGAGAAACTTTTTTCACAGATACTTGGTGATGGTATTGGGTTTAATTGCTTGACAATTTGGATAATATGTGATAGTCAGAGTGTCAAATATATGTTTGGCCAAAAAGCTTATGTAGCATGCTTGTACTAAAAATTTTGATGTTTAGTATCACTTTATGAAAGGGATGATTGAGAGAGAATAGGTCATGATTGAAGACACTTTCGATAATGTTGTGGATTATCTCATGAAGCTAGTGAAAAAAATATAAGTTCTCGTGTTGTAGGAAGGTCGTGGGCCTTGATCATTGTACTTAATTCTATGTTTATGTATCTCTGTGGGGGTAATTTACAATGTATAATGTCAAGTGGTAGAATGTTAGGATTCAGGTTTCAATAAACTTGTAAATCCTTTAATTGATTTTTCCCCTAATTTTATTTGCAATTTATAGATAAAGGTGAAATTGTTTAACCAATGGTGGTTAAAGAACTCGCGTAAAGGCAAATTTATTGGATTTCTCTTCTAGGAAAAGAACAAAATATCTAGGCATCGCCTTAGGAATCTCCTATTTTGAGGTGCTTGGAAACATTTTAGGAGTTTTAAGTTCATGTTGATTTCTTTTCCACTAATTATGAGTTCCTATGAAAAACATTTATGAAAAACAATTTTATCTTGGTCCATGGGCACGCAAATTGGCTAGATGTAAATGACAATTGTAAGAAGCATTCGTAAGAGGGTATTTGAAAAGGATGGTGTGGGATTTTCCAGGTGATATTTTTTCCTATTTTCTAGTGGAACCACAATGGTATTCACTTTCAATAGTTTCAAAAAATTAGGGGCTTGAGCTAGTGCTTTCATCAAGTTTTGTTCAATTGTGCAATTAACAGGATTCTTCTAGATTTTACAGAGGTTCATAGAGAAGTGTTTTTCTATTGGAATCTTCATTGGATTAGTAATATACTTTCTTCTCTTTTTGTAGTGGAGTATTTTCCTAAAAAAATTTCTCCAAATATATCCGACGTTATATGGGTTATGGTTTTCTTTGTCTAATTCTTGATTTTGCAATCACATACATTAAGGTTTAATATTCGGTTGCAGATTTGAAATTACTTTAGTTTAAGTTTCATATTGAAAAATTTATTCACCTTATTTTACAATAGGAATGTCTCTATAGTGATTCTCTAGTTTTTGATCCCATAGATATACAATCCAAATGAATCAAGCATTATTTGAATAACATCGCAAAGCTAGACAATAAAAAGTAAAAGTTAACAATTAGTTCCACAATGGGCTATGTGTCTGCTCCAATGGTCATTCCCACTCATGTTTTTGCAAACTTGTTGAGTGATGTTCAGCCTTTTCTTTTTTTCATTTACTATACTTCTACGTATGTCTCTTCCTTGTCATTCAAAGCTCCTCTGGGTGGTGCAAGGGTGACTGTCCTATCTGTGCAATATGGACCAAGAGTTGCTTCTAGTGGGTTTTGGAGAGTTTCTTACTTTTTTCCAACCTCTCCTTTCTTTATAGTGGGTTGAGGGGGATTTTTCTCACCCTAGTTCTGCAATGGTGGTGAATGATGGCCCCCCAAAGCCTACCTCCATTGTTGGTGGATGAAGTTTTGTTCTCATTGCAAAACAATTTGTTTCTATTCCTTCAAAGGGCAAATCTTGACCTCTAGCCTATGCCAAGATATCCCCTATAGTGGTGTGTGGCGTAGATGTGGTGGATAATGTAGATTTCCACCAACATTGTTGGTCGGTTTGTATATTTTTAGGTTTCTGTGAGGCCTCACCACGAACCCCATCGTAGTTTTCCAATTTTTCTGCTTATGATAGATTTAGCATATGATACTTTACATTTTGATGCACTATGGACCTTATGGATTTTATGTTTTATGTCATGGATTGATCATTTTGGATGTTGGACACACGATACTTTATGATGCACCTTATGGACTATATTATGTTTCTATTATGGACATTTATTTTTGAGAAAATTGATTTGGAAATGCATTATGATTATGTTATGGGTTCTTGATGATAGGATAATTATTAGAAATGGATATTAAATTTAGGTATCATGCAATGTGAATCTTACCTTATGTTGTATGTGTAAAATTAAATTATTATATTCTTGTGATCTTAAGTAATAAACTTAGTATGTTGATGTTTTCCTTAAGTTTCAAATATTGCTTATTCCTTTATGATATATATATTTATCTCCTCGAACTACTGATATTTGAATTAAGTGTGCAGGTATGAGACCATGGTATTTTATCCGGGGAACCAAAAAAAGGAATATGTGAACTCAGTTTGAGCCAAGGTTGTGTCTAATGAGAGGCAAGACCTCATTGTATCATGATTTAATTTGTAAATATATATGGTTGATTGTGGAAATGTAGTCCTTAAATGTATTTTCTTATTTCCTTGTGATTTTGCCCAAGTGGATATGACATGGCCTAGTGATGTGTAAATGTTGTGTGTGTCATTTGACACTTGTGATTTGTACTCAAGGCCATGACATGTCAACTAGGGAATGGTTGTCCACCTACCTAGGTAAGTACATTAGTGAATCCCCATATGCATACCTTGGTTTAGGGGATGGTGGTGTGGTCATCTCATTAGAATTTCGAAAGTACTCTTATAGTGGTCTTTTGGAGGGGTTAGAAAGTGCCTAGGGGTGTGTTGGGGTCATTTTTAGGTAGCCCACTTGATATACCAATAGATAAGGGCCATTTTAACCCTAGGATAGCCTCTGGTTGACCATGTGACCCTTCCAAAAAGTTGGTTTCTCAAGTTGGACGAAAATCAACTCTTGTGAGGCTTGACCTTGGATAGACCACCTTTCCATCATTGTGCAAAGACATTATTCACCTTTTTGGAGTTTCCCATTTTGGATCCATTTTTAGAAAGTTGTAAGATTTTAGGGAAGAGAGACCAATTAGAGGGTTTTCCTTCTCCCCATGAGTTTTCTTACGGCTTTTTAGTGGGGACTCTCCATGTTTGAGAGTTTGAACACCCACTCTTTAACTTAGAGACATAGCTAGAGTTAGTGACTTGGAAAGGAGGACTTAGGCTAAAAGGGAGCTCTTCTACAACTATCTTGTTTTAAGCTTAGATCTAGGTTGGTGGACTTATTGCAACTCTTTTCTTGTAGTTTTACTTTGTGCTTTCAAAATGATGAATGTTGTGTGTGTCTTGTGAAAGGATTGTAGTTATGAACTTGTAGTAAATGTTATGTTGTTGTTGATGTGAGTATTTGTTTTTGCATTCCTCTTGTATATGTTGTTAATGGGAGTCTCAAGGCTCACTCACCCTTGGGAGGGAAGAGTAGCCTTGGGGGTGAAGGAGTTTTGACAGCCCTT
>MU225941.1:1517664-1538678 GCA_018584345.1 Thuja plicata
AAAATTAATAAATTACCTTTTTACACTAAGTTAATAACTATTAGAAATTCTAGAAGTTGACCTTCTATAAACTAATTGATTTATAAATAATTACTATAATGGTATAGTCGTACTCAACAAACGAATTGTTAAATGTTATTATTTTCTTTTGAGTTCGTCTTTTAAAAGAGGATTAGTTGTAAATCAAGAATTTAGTGTATTAAAATATTAATTGAACTATTGAAAATTTAAGATTCGACATTAAATTCTTTTTAATCTCTTAACTAGATTTTCTAGCCTTGGGATTTAAATTAAAATTTTATTATGCGAAAATCAATTTAACAGTAAAAAAAAATGTCTTTTATTTAATAAATAAACCGATAATGTTATTTTTATGGGACCATTATATGTGGCCAATATAATGGCCTCTGTAAAAATAGCGTTATTTCAGGAACACTTGTAAAGTTAAATTTTAGTGTTATAGGTATTAACTAGTGTCGAAAACATTAGTTTGTCTAGTCAATAGGAATTATTATCATTGGGTAGATTCATCTTCTGGAAGATGTCATGGTACAACTTTGTGATGTTTTATGTTGCCCACCTAGAGAACTCATTTAACCTAAAACTATATCTAATTTTCCTGATTTAGGGTTGAGGGATGTTGTCTTAAGGACATGATTCCGCTTGACCCTACAATTCTTATCATTCCATTTCAGCCCAGTAGTCATGGATAGTTGCAGTTCTAACCTATTACGATCAGTAAACCCTTGATTGTGATCCTTTAGGTATTGTCTAAACCATTTTTTAAAAAAAGTTGTTGCATTTTTTGACGCAAAAATTTTGGGCATGACAGTTTCTTTCCCTCTCTTTTGAATATGCCTTGATGGGTGTCGAATTATTGGAGATCTATAGTCTCTGGTAATATTGAGATTTTCCCTTGTGCAAAGGATTTTTTTCCTTGTTTAAAGGATTTTTTTATTGCTTCTTTTACTTCTGCTAAAGAATGTGATCTAGTGCTAAGCTATTAGTCTGTGGGATCCTGATGGGGAGCTCCTATCCTAGAGCTTTCTTGCTCTCTCCAAGACCTTCTCTTGGTCTTCCTTAGTGTCTCTATCTCTACCCTAACTAGAGGATATCTCTTTGATCCCTTCACACACTAGGAGCTCACCAACAACTTCAAACTCTTCACTAAACTATCCTCCATAACCTTCATACATCCATGGCTTCCCTAACCTCCTACCATTCCAATTGTGTCAAATTCTTGTGGATTGGTTCCCTGACTCCCCTTAGGTCTAATCCAACCCTATGGATCCAATTTTGTAGATCTTTCACCCATTTTCCAATCGGGTTCCAAATTACTAGTCTTTTAGACCTTGTAGCCTTTTTAGGCCTATTTGCCCTCCTAGTCACTGAAAAGATGGATTTTCACCTAAAATACCTTAACACCCCTAGAAAAAAATTGCATAATATTTGTGGGTTTTTCCTTACCTTAAAGATGTTCTAGGTCTCTGATTCCAATCTTGTCCGTACAATGGACTTTCACCAAACCCCAAAAAATAAGGGTTTCTAGGGCATGAAGGCTGGTTTGGTTTCTTGAACTTCTTCCACCGATCTAATGAGCTATTCTGAACTCCTCTTCCATCAAAAGGTCTACACCTCATGCCCCTACACTCCTATGTCATTGATTGGCACATACCAATCAACTGGGAATCATCATTGCTACTGCACTACTCAGTCACCCTAGCCAGAATAGCTAGTATTCGCCTAGGGTCTGATTGTTCTCTTGCATCCCCTTCACACACACACACTCCACACACCATATGTATAGATTATATACAAGGATTTAACGGATTCCAAGTGTTTATGGGAGTTTCAACCATGGGAATACCAAGAAAAGCAATCTTTTTACATGACTAGACCAAAACTGACTAGTGAACTCACAAAATACAAAGAATTAAACAAAATCTAACTAGAAAGAACAAATAACTAATCTAATGCCATAAAGATCTAAGTAATTAAATTTCAAACACTCTCCATGCTTTCAATCAATCCATTCAATCCATAAAAGTGTTGGATGATGGCTCTGTATCTTAATTACACTGCAAATTAGTTCTTTTCAATAACCAATCCGTACAATATGAAATCTAACTGTCATATTAGGGTTGTAATAACCTTATATAATCTCATTCCACATGTCTATACCCTCTAGTCAGGATTTGGGCATCATAAGAGTTTATTCCTAAAATTTAGGAAATTTTGTCATGGCAACTTTGAAAAGTTATCATGACAACTTTAACAACTTTTGTCAAAATGACACTTTCTTCACTTTGATGGCCCTATTTGGTTTCAAACCTTACCAAATGACCTCAAATGACTTGAAAACATTAAAATCTTGAAAATCTCCCATTTTTGGAGTTTTGGTCAACCCTTTGACCTTTGAATTGACTTCTACGTTCTAGACCCCTAGAATCAACTTGACTCAACAACTCACAAACCCTAATCTCTCCTAACACTAAAAATCACCCAAAACACACTAGGGAATTTATAACATAGTCCTTATTCAAGGATGGTTGGCCAAACCAACCTACAAGAAAAAATGTCAAAAGATCTTCCTAAAGACCTTAGGTTTCTCCTGCACCAGATCCCCTACCCCTACTATTTGTAAGGTAAGGGGCAACGACTTCTTAAGCTGCTACCTCTCCCTATGTATAAATATGTATATTATGCCTTTGCTTCCTGTACTTTTGGCATTGTCGGTGATGTAGCTTTCAGACGGCAGATAATCAACCAATATGTATGACCGAGTGCTCTTAGAATAGTAGGGGGCCCAATTGAACCCAACTCACCAAGACAAAAGGCAGGGAAGACGGGAAAGATAGGAGCAAAGGCTTAGTGAACAAAGGGAAACGTAGTAGTAGAGGCAATGAAGGTGAATGTATTTTCAAGAATGGATATAGATTTTGTTGATCCTATTTCCCGAGCATATTTAGATCCAAATTGAGATGCACATGCCCTGCTATTCTAAAGGGTCGGGAATAGAGTCAGCTCAAGTTCGACCAGCATCTCACCTAGCATCTTAGCCGACTAAGAAAGGAGGGGCCCCATAGAATTGTAGGGCTATAGGTAGGGAAGGGATGCTCCTGAAGGCTTCTCCCTCCCGAATAGTTAGAATAGTAGGGGAATAATAGAATAATAGGGCAGCCATGTTACGTATACAATCTCAAGCTGCAATGCCAATTCAATTATACCTTTCTCAATAGAACCCCTTGGTGCATTGGGAGGCACCTACTCTTCTAAGAGGCCCTACAACATAACTAAACTATGATGGGGGTGGGGGGTGGATGCTAAAGGGGGTGGGTGGGGGGAGATAGATAGGGCCTCCCACCCACCAACTATATACTCCCACTGCACTGGGAACCAACTATTCCTGGAACTATAAGTACATATACATATATATATACATGTATATATATATATATATGTGTGTGTGTGTGTGTGTGTGTTTATATATATATATATAGACAGAGAGAGAGAGAGATCATGCTTCTTAAAAAAAAAAAAAGAGTATGAAATAGAATAAATTTGTTTTGGCCCGTGGCCTACAAACCATAAGCAAACGGTTTACATAGAAACTTGGTTACTGCCCATAAATATGAAACATTTTTGTTATAACAAAAAACAAGAGTAGATGATGACAGGATATTCATAGTTTCCTTCTCACCATGAATCACAGATCTATACAAAATGGTGATGCTTAGGTGGCTAGCAAAATACTGAAAACATCATAACAACAACCAAATATAGCTGATTGGGAAATATGCGAGTTTCGACTTCTTCCAATCAGCTGGAAAGTGTATGTGGTAAATTTGGCCTTGTTAACTCACCATACACTTCAACATAGTCCTTCTTCATCAAATACACACAAGACTAAACATGAGATTATTCATCCTGCCTGTCTGCATGATTCAACCTGTTGCCTTCTATCCAGACGGGGTTTTCGAAATAGCTCTCAGAACGAGAGTCTCACAACCATAGACCAATCTAGGAATGAAGGATTTTTCTCCATGAATGCAATCCAATGCAAAGTTATTCTAAGAATTGAAAGATGCAAGATTAATCTAAGACATGATTTCAATGCAATTATTCTAGAAATTAAAAGTAATCTATTGCAAAATGAAATTATTCTATATGAGATTATCAAGAAATGTGGCAATAATTTAGTATTCTAACAATGTAAGAAAATGAGTCGGGGGCTATGAATGAGGAATGAGAGTTCTTTTATAGACTCAGAGACTGTTCAGAATGGAAAGTTTCCTCTTTGAAATAAAACAGATAGAAAAGCCAGTTTAAATTAGAAAGCTTTCTTCAAAAGAAAACAATAAATTGTTTTCCTCTGCTTTAACTGTTTTCTTTCTTTGATTTAATTCTGTTTTATTTGATTTTAATTGTTTTCTTTCTCTTTAAAGCACAATTAATTCAAAGATTCTATTTCTGAAAAGAAGAAAGATTTTTGAGAGAATATCCAATTAAATAAATAAATATGACCTCATAAATAGGTTTTTCTCAATTATCTGAATAACTAAATTCAATTATTGAAATGATGATATTTATTTAATAATTGAATATTATTTAATTCATTTTTCATGTGTCTTAGCTAAAGAGGGTGAATTTAATTTAATTAAAGTGCTAGGACTTTATAATTAAATTAATTCGATCATAAGGTTTGTTTAGCCAATTGGTATTTAGGAATTAAATATAATGTGTGATTAATGCATATTTAGGATTTTCTACATTTGACACTCAAGTCGAGTAGAGTTAGTTAAAACTCAGATTTTCCTAGTACAATAGGAATCTGATGATCTAGAAGAGTGACAAATGCAACAAAATTGGTTAGGGTTGTAAGATGCCAATTTTGGGGTGTTATATTTTTCCCCTCTTTGAATTGATGTGCAAGCAGCGCATTGATTCAAAGAATAGTCTAATGCGTGAAGCACAGAAGAATAGATTTCAAAAATTGATGATGCAAAGATCGATTGATGAAGATTTCAAAGCCATCTCCAGGATAGAGCTTGAATCTCTGAAGTCTAGGTTAGGTTGCCAAGACACCGGTCAAGTAGAGTTTTTGAGGTTCATCTCCAAAATGAAGCTTGATCCTCAGGGATCCAGGTTAGGTTGCCCCAATACTTAATAGATTAAGATTTTGAGAATCATCTCCAGAATGAAGCTTGATCCTCAGGGATCTGGGTTAGAATGCCCTGATACCTAATAGATTAATATTTTGAGAATCATCTCCAGAACGAAGCTTGATCCTCAGGGATCCGGGTTAGAATGCCCTGATACCTAATAGATTAGATCTTTCACAAGTTTGTCCTCAAAATGAGGCTCAACCTTCAGGAGTCAAGGTTAGATTGCCCCAATACCTGTCCAACAAGATAATCAATACAGATTTTAGGACTATCTCTAGAATGAAGCTTAGTCCCCCAATATCAAGGTTAGATTGCCAAGACATTGGTTAGATTGATATCTTTCCCAAGGCTATCCCCAGAACAAGGCTTAACCTTCAGGAGTCAGGGTTAGATTGCCCCGATACCTGTCTCAAAAGATAGTAAATAGAGATTTAGAATTATCTCCAGAGCGGGGCTTGATTACTAGGAGTCGGGGTTAGATTGCCCTGATACCTGTCCCAAAAGATAGTTTTTTGAGAACCATCTCTAGAACAGAGCTTGATCCTCAAGAATCTAAGTTAGATTTCTTAGATACTTAATAGATGACAAGATGTAAGGAACAATGATGCCCCTATTGATTAAAAGTTGTGGAACACCCAGTTTTGACTTTGAGGTACGCAAAACTGAACATGCCCCAAGTAATGAGATGCCCCTAGCAATGAGGACTTTTGAAAATCAAATCAGATTGATTGGAATAGATTCGATGATGTAATCATCCTGCCCCTCGGGAGCGAAATGGAAAGATGACATGTCATAATGATGATGGAGAGCGAAAAATCATAGATAGATGTTGAATCAGAGATCAAGAAGAACTTAAAATAGATTATGGAAGAATTTGGAAGATTCAGAATCAATTTTGTGTGATTTTGAGGTTCAGATGACCAAGTTTGACTAGGGTTGACCAGAGTTGACTAGAGTTGAATTTTGAAGAAAAAAGTCAAAGATTGGAGAAAATGATGATATGATAAGATTCTGACAAGAAAGTGACATCAGAATGTCGACTGCACAAGCATCCGATCGCGTCGGTCCCAAAAATTTTAAAATGTGATTTTGAGCTATATAGAAGTGTCAGATTTTGATTTCGATTTCGATCATGAAAATGGATTCAGAGCAGTCAAATTAGGTAATGGTGAAGTTTTCACACAAAATGGAGCACTTTGAAAAATTAGGTCAAAACCTATATAAGGATGAAAAGGTCATTTTCAAATCATTTCAACCTTTTGACTTTTACAAATTGAGCTCTGAGAGAAAATGGTGGTCCCCTACAGCACACATTGATTCGAGCAATATAGGAGGCATAGCCAGCCCACAGCGTACGGACCTCCAATAAGTAGTCGATAAACCTCTTTGCATTATAAATTTCATCAATTTCTGTTAATTTTTCATGTTTTTCTGCGTTTTTAGGAAATGGTCTATAGAGAAATCTCGCGTGATAAAACAAATTTTCGTGTCATTTGCTGGGAAAGATCGCATGGGAGAGTACTCATGTTCATGCGAGAAACCCTTCCATAGGGTGTTTTCTCACATGACGGGTCATTAAAGTTCACGCGAAAGGCCAATGTCGCGCGACCCAAAAAACTTCTTTGCGCGAGAGAGAAGTTTGTCGCGCAAAAATCTGCTTCTTCACATGGGAGAAAGTGGACAATAAGAACATGAAATCAGTCTGCGTTGCGTCCAATAGATTTTGCATTAGCGTTGTTACTGTCTGTAGGATGTCTTAAATGCTTTATTATCTCGTTATGCATTGATTATCTCATATTATTGATCATGTACTGCTGTTTGTATGTCTTGTAGGTTAACTTTCCAGACATTGCTTTCAGATCACACCACCCAGCAATCAGCAGATTAGTATCACAGTTAGATGATGCAGAGACAGCGCATCTGGGTACTTTGATTTTGAGCTCGCTATGTGATGTACTGAGATTTGGGTAAATCACGGATTGTTAGGGGCACTGGTCAAGCATTTCCATTCAGAGATGAACATGTTCTATCTGCCACAGGGGGAGATGACTGTGACCTCCAAGGACATCTACCAAATTCTAAGGATACCATTCCACAGTGCCAGGGTAGAGTACGAGGCGTAGCCTAGATTAGGGACACTAGCCTTGAGAGAGATTCTACAGGATGATCTGGTTATGGGGAGAGCTATCACATGGGAGGATCTGATCAGTGAGTATAGACCCACACATAGGTTACTAGTGGTTTTAGCATGCTTCCTAGGTTGTTACCTGATGCTTGATCATGGATAGCACGGTCTAGAGTGTGGCTGGGGTAGGATGCTTTAGCAGATGTTAGCATGGCCCCAACATTACAGATGGATTTAGTGCATGCTAGCCCACATGTATCACGAGATGCATGAGATCACCTATCGAGAGGTGAAGAGTATGGCAGCTGGGGTGTTTATATTACAGGTATGGGCCTGGGAGCATCTTCATGTGACCAGGCTTATATGCGAGGATATGAGGCAGCCTCTAGAGCCTTACATCTGTAGATACATGGGCATGATTACCTAGCCAGCGTTGGGTAAGGTAGATCAGTGGTGAGCCCAGCTCGATGACTTAGCTACAGTATTTTGGAGGCCATGGAAACTCACCGAGGCCTGGGATGATGCTGCAGAGTAGCTGAGTCACATGTTTTGTTCACGAGTGATGATAGGTCACACTATCATAGTTATTGAGAGATTCCTACAGAAGCAGGTATGGCTGTAGTTTGGCTGTCCTCAGGACATATCTTAGGAGTACACGGCATATACGAGATTCATAGATGAGATTAGGAGGGGTTGGCTGACAAAGCTAGACCAGGGTCACACCATGATCAATATTCGAGCCTTGGCCCCAGTGTAGTGGGATTATCTGAGGGATATGGCAGATGGTGGTGTGACCGCGGAGTATAGGGAGAATTTTGTTACACATCCATTCCCTAGGTTCACAGATCCGGTTGGGTTGGTAGGCCGAGGGCATGTAGTACAGCCACAGGTGGTATAGTAGCAGGTGCACATGCCCCCAGCATAGAGAATTACACAGCCAGGGCTATAGCAGGGTCCCCAACCCTGAATAGTATAGGTAGACATCCCCACTTGACATATGGGGATGGACGTTGGGTCCAGTGGCAGTGGTAGTATGAGATAGTCCTGATGACAGACTGTTGAGCTGATAGCTAAAGAGCAGTAGGTACCCCTGCAGGAGGAGGTATAGCAAGAGGATTTGATGCAGGAGGACCAGCCTACGTAGGATCTAGCACAGGATCCACAGTGACAGTCTCAGGAGAGAGCTTGACAGCTCTCGAGACAGGTTGGGGATTTGACCATACAAGTGGTCATGTGAGATGCATGACTTTTGGATAGAGATTGGGAGATACATGATCTCCGAGAGTGGTTATAGGCAGCACAGGAGGAGGTGCGACATCAGACTGCTCAAGCAGCGTATTACTATGCATCGTATATAGGGGTGGTGCCTGATGAGGCATCACAAGTTGCGAGATTCTTGACCTATTCCAAAGGGTCATAGGGTGCATAGGTACCACCACCACCAGATAGGGCCCCACCTCCACCTCCTCCAGGTGATGAGGGAGAGGGCCAGAGTTAGTTTTTGATAGATAGATAGATGAGATCATAGGATGTATTTGATGTGTTGGCATCTATGTATTTATATCACCATTTTGAGATAGATCATACTCGAGTAGCACCATTTGTATTTGTATCGATACATTGGATATATATATATCAGCTCATCTTTTGGTATCATCACATATTGTATATTGTCTTTTATGAGATGTTTCCTATATGCTTTAGATGTTTTAGATGATTAGAATGTATGCAAATGTATGAACATGTATGGAATATATAAATGTATGAAATGCACATGTATGTAGATGCAAATATGTATGCAAATGATGGATGTGAATGCTCTTATGAATGAGAATATGTTAATGTAATGTGTAAATGATAATGGGTTGTGAATATGAACATGTATATGGTACTAACATCTCATGCAGGACGACAAATGCTAACCAAAAGAAAATGTGAAGAATCGAGAGCGAGGATCAAACACTTGTGCAGTCATGATGATACCAAGACAATGAAGAAGAACTCCCCAATGTATGAACCCAAGAGAATGCAATTATGAGAACATTGAATCGCTGCCACAATGAAAGTCTAGAATGAAAATGCAATCCTATGCTAGATGCAATATGAAAGTGCAATTCTAGGACATGGTTGTGAAACCCATCGTAAAATCATCATCATTGAGCATTTTTTGGAATATCAAAGTCAATATAACCCTTACTGGCACCACAATGCAACCATAAGGATATGAATATGACTCTTCATCAGATGAAATGTAGGAAACAAACATAAGCACCAAGGCACAAAAGCCAAGATGACCTGAACATTGTTTCCAGTTAATGTTGCAAGAGTACACTAGTATCGAGGCATTCAACGCTAAGATAACCATGAGTGCAATTATGCATAAACAAATAGAGCAATAACAAATAGAGAAATAACAGGCAAGGAGATGGTACCGACCTCACCATGGCGTGAAAATAAACAAGATCGAGGGATGTGAGGTTGTTCCACCTTAGTGCGGGAGCTCTTATCACATACACCCTTTTTATTTGACGTTGCCGGACCATCAAAACTACACCAGCAAGCAGGAGACAAAGAAAATATTAATGAAAATCCATGAGAATAGACAGCATACAAAGAAATATTCAATCATAGCTAAGCCAATTTCAAAGTTGTCGAATATGTTCATGTTTAGAGGTGTTGAAAAACACCGTTGTGCTTGTGAGTGCATTGTGTTTGATTGTTATCGATAAATGTTTACGTTTGAGATATCCGATGTGTGTTTAAAAAACACAGATGTGTCCAAAGATAGTGTTAAAAAACACTGTTTATGGTGGTGTTAAAAAACACCAGTTTGTGTCAGTAGCAAGTTGTCCTTGAGAAGTGACAAGATTACTGACTCAGGTGTAAACCAAAGATGTGATCGAATGGGGGACCCGTGCCCCAAGTAATGATGACTGATTTGATGTATGTTGTGAGGACAAACTAGATGTGGTTACCCCCAGGCATATGGCATTGAATCAAAGTCAAGTTAGGAGGGTTCGCAAAGGAACCAAAGTATCACAAAAGTGACCAAAAGCTATGTACCAGCTAAAGCAAAGAAATGTCAAGACCAAGTATCGATAGATAGAGCATTTGAGTATAACTCCAACTGCAATGGATGTGAGCAATCTCAATAGTACAATGACAGTAGACAGACACAGTGAGAACCACTGGTGACTGATGTGAGAGAAATGCTCAAGTGAAGATCGTAGTATAAGCTAGACATCGGTAGGCAGACGCAGTGAGAACCACTGGTGACTGATGTGAAGAAGATCCTTAAAATATAATAGGACAGTGCCGCCTAGATCAGGAGGGTCATTCTGAGAGTATGACTAGTTTCAATCCATGTGAGTTGGTGTCTTGACAGGTAACAGAAAGCAAATGTAAGCAGGAAAGCAGCAAAGCAGCAAAGCAAATGCATAAAGCCAAGTGGTGTTATGATAGATATAGTAATGTGGAACAAGAGTCACCTGTTTACCAGGTTTTCACCTTCTTGGCAGAAATTCTTTTTTTTTTTTTGCTACCATGACGCCTGTTTGCCAGGTTTTCATCGATGGCACCTTTTTTTCTTTTTCTCTTTTTTTTTTTGTATTTTCAATTTTTTAGTTTTTTTGTATTTTTTGAATATATTATTTTTTTTGGAGATACATCAAAGCACCTATCGCTAGGTTTTCACTAAGATGATCATTTTTTTAAGAATTTTTCAGATTTTTTAGAATTTTTTCAGGACTTTACTATATACATGAGCACACTGAAGATGTCTCAGCTGTAGAACCGTTTTAGATGAAGAGCGTTGATGGGCTCTTTGAGTTGTTCTCCTTCAGTAGTAGAAAGTTGATAGGTGTTAGATCCAAATGCTACAGTGACAACATACGGACCAAGCTAATTTGGCTCAAACTTCCCTTTCTGGATCTGATGTTGTTGATTCTTAGGGTTTTCCCTCAGAACAAGGTCACCCGCTTGGAAATCCCTTGGTCTGACCTTCTTGTTATAGCTCTTGGACATCCTTTTCTGGTATTCTCTAAGGTGATCGCACACCACTTGCCGACATTCATCAAGTAGTTCTAGCTCTTGTAGCCGAGATATTTTGTTATCTTCATCAATAATGAGGCCTTTCAGGGAGACTCGTAGAGAAGGAATCTCAACCTCAATTGGTAACACAGCATCTTCTCCATAAACCAAAGCATAGGGAGTAGCCCATGTTGGTGTTCTTATGCTTTTCATATATGCCCATAGAGCTAGATTGATCTAGAGATGCCAATCTCATCTGGATTTGTGCACTGTGCAATGTAGGATTTTAAGGATTGTCTTGTTGGATGCCTCCGCCTGTCCATTACCCTAAGGATAATAGATGGAAGACCAGTGTTGAGTAATTTTGAAATTAGAGCATAGCTCTATCAAATCCTTGTTTTTGAATTGTCCCCCATTATCAGTGATTATTGTTGAGGGTACACCATGCCTGCAGATGATGTAGTTGAGAATGAACGTAGCTACTGATTTTCCATTGGCAACAGTGAGAGGGATTGCCTCCACCCACTTGGTAAAATAATATGTAGCTATGATTATGAACTTATGTCCATTTGAGGACGAGGGATAAATCTGACCCACCAAGTCAAAGGACCATTGTTGAAATGGACAGAAAGTAATGAAGGGAATAAGCTCCTTGGCTGGAGCATGAATCAGATTACCATGTAGTTGACATTGTTTGCAAGACTTAGCAAACTGTGTAGCTTCCTTTTTCATATCTGGCCAATAGTAACCAACTCTAATAAGTTTACGGGCCAATGTCAGGCCATTAGAGTGAGACCCACAGATTTCTTCATGCACCTCTACTAACGCTCATTTGGACTCATCAGGTTCTAAACACCTAAGGAGGGTACCGTCTAGACCACGTCTATACAAGTTGTTAGCTATGACGACAAACCATGAAGCACTATGGATTAAGTGATGTTTCTCATTCTAGGTGTAAGTGTCTGGAACAATCTGGTCACAAAGGTAGGAAAAGATATGATGGTAGCGAGATGAGTCATGTCCAATGACAGAACAAATCATCCGGGAACTAGGGGAATCATAGGCTGGGTAGTGTAATGTCTCCACTAGGAATTCATGTCAAAAATTATTTTCTGGCATCTGTAGCATGGAGGCAAGAGTAGCCATGGTATCTGTTGCTTTATTATCTTCCCTTGGAACTTGTTGAAATGTGATGTGAGTAAAATACTTTTTGAGGTCATCAACCAACTGTTTATAAGGCACCAACTTGTCATCCTTTCTCTGATATATATCATTTACTTGATTGATGACTAACTATGAATCTCCAAGAACATTGAGTTCATCTACTCACCACTCAAGGGTGATCTTCATACCATTGATTAGGGCTTCATACCTAGCAATATTGTTTGTACAGGGAAACAACATCTTGTATGCTTTTGGTAAAGAGTACCTTTGAGGTGTAATGAACAGTATCCTAGCACCTGACCCCTATTGGGTAAATGAACCATCAAAAAACATAGTCCATGATCGATGTGTGAGAAGTAATATGGACTCATCTGGAAATTCAATATGCAATGGTTGATGATCTACTAGAGGTGCTTTTGCCAATTGATCTATTATTGCTTGTCCCTTAATGGATTTCCTTTCAACATATTCAATATCAAATTCACTAAGAAGCATTACCCATTTAGCTAGTCTACCTGTGAGGGTAGCTTTACTAAGCAAATATTTCAGAGGATCAATTTTAGCAATTAGATGTGTAGTATGAGCCAGCATATAGTGTCGCAGTTTTTGTGAAGCAAACACCACTGCAAGGAAAGACTTCTCTATAGAAGAATATTTCATTTCATATGAGAGCAGAGTTCTACTAATGTAATAGATAGCCCTTTCTTTGTTGTGTTGATCTTCTTGAGCCAATAGGATACCCAATGATGTATCTGTAGCAGAGATGTAAAGTATAAGTGGCTTCCCATGAATAAGAGGTATCAATATTGGTGGGTTCGCAAGATACTGTTTGATTTTTGTGAACCCTTCATCATATTATTTGTTCCATTAATAAGCCATGCCCTTGTGTAAACTCTTGGTAAATGGTTGTGACTTGTCTGCCAGTTGGGAGATAAAACGTCGGATAGACTGCAGTCCACCTTGAAGTCCTCTCATTGCTCTGATATTTTTTGGTGGTGGCATTTCCATGATAGCTTGTACTTTTGTAGGATCCACTTTGATGCCTTTGGTAGAGATGATATAGCCAAGCAATTTTCCAAATGTTACACTAAATGCGCATTTCTTAGGATTGAGCCTCAGAATGAACTGTTCCATATGATCTAGTATAGGACCTAGATCTACGAGATGCTTCTTTCGGTGCATGATTTTAGCTAAAGTTTCATCCACATAATCTTCCATTGTTTTATGGATGATGTCATGAAATATAGTAGTAACAGCTCTCTGATATGTAGCACCAGTATTTTTGAGTCCAAAGGGCATGACATTCCAATAGAAGGTGCCCCAAGCACATGTGAAAGCAGTTTTCTCTTGGTCCTCTGGCACAATTTTTATCTGGTTGTAGCCAGAGAAACTATCCATTAGTGAGTACATTTCATACCCTATTGTCATATCTACAATCATGTCAATATTAGGCAATGGAAAATCGTCCTTAGGACATGCCAAATTCAAGTCTCTGAAGTCTGTGCAGACTCGTATAGATTTATCATGTTTTGATACTGGAACAATATTAGAGATCCATTCTGCATAATCAATTACTCTGATAAACACTGCCTTAAGAAGCTTCTCCAATTCAGCTTTGACAAGTAGAGTTACATGTGGATGCATTTTGCGAAGCTTCTGCTTGACGGGCTTGACACCTGGTACAATGGACAAATGATGCATGATTAGATTAGGGTCTAATCTTGGCATGTCTAAATATTTCCATGCAAATTTTATCTTTTTGCTTCTGAAGAATGTAGTGAATTCCTCTCTTTCTACTTCTGATAGTGATTGTGCCAAGTGAATGATCTAAGGTTCTACCTCTGTACCCAAGTTGATAGGTTGAGTTGGTTCAATAAACACAGATGATCTCTCCTAGAAATGACTTGGAAGCGCATCAAGTATCTCATCCTCGGGCACCTCAGAGAGGTTTTCACCCTTGTATACATCTTTTATTTTGACTGTTTTAGGCTTTGATACTGCCACAATATGGTTTTCACCATTAGAGCGCCTATTTTTTCTTCTTTTGATTTTGTGACTAAGATACTTGATGTCAGCCTCAATCATGTTAACACTTGATTCACTAGTGGAAGATGTTACAGGTTTGACAGCGTATAGGTAATAAGCAAGAGCGTAATCATTCTGGAATGTAAGGGCTTCATTAGATGGGGAGGTAGAGTTCCAGTCTATAAGCTTAGGATGGCGAAGTGAAAGAGATGTGACAGGTTCAAGTGCATTCACGATATAATCATCAAAAGCATGGACAAGCAAGTGGAGACCTAAAGTGATCGCATCCAGAGGTATAGTCAAATTCCTTTGATTCCTAGCGACCGTAGTAGATGACATGTTAACATCTAGGGAGTTAGACTCATTTAACCTGACACTAGACCCTTCACCTACTTTGAGAAATTTTTCATATGTGTTAGCTGTATCTGTATCTCTATCAAAGGTGGCATATGACAAGTTGTCGAACTCATATTCATGAGAGTCTGTTTCATCATTAGGTGTCATGTCAAGAACATGAGTGAAATCAACTCTTTGTCCCCAGTTGGGATGATTTCTACCTAGAACCTCTGCTATGGTCAGATGAGCACCTTTTGACCTAGGTACCTCATTAGTGTTTGTAGCATCAGCTGCCTCTTGTGTAATGAGAAGTGACTAGAATTATTGGTCAAACTATTCTTGAAAGTGTGGTGGTATGTATAAGTCACCTTAATGACCAGGTCTTAGAGAATATATTTCTTTCCACTCCTCATAAGTTAGTGGAGCGAGGGAAGTGGTGTCATCAGAATCGATGTCAGTGTCTACTGTACTGACATGTGGGATAAAGTCATCTGGCTCAGCAAAGAATGCTGCCAGGTCTGGAGGAATAGGATAAGGAAAACTATCCTCATCAGAAATATCTTCAAATTCTATAGTTTTAGATGTTTCTTTAGGTGTTATCTGTTTATCTTCTCGAGGTACAAACTTGTTTATTCCCAGTTGAAATGTGAGTTTCTAGAAGCCTATACCTATAGAGTCGCATGTTCTGCGACTAATAGCTTCAAGTGGTGCAATCAATCCCTTATGATTCGCACTTATGGGACCATTTCCTTTATAGCCAAAATGTTTCATAATGGATAGACCTTTTCCATACTGCTCAGGTTTTATGTCATAAGGAGTAGTTTGTTTAGAATTGTCTTCTCCTTTATAGATCCAAGCTTTGATAGCTCTATTTTCAGCTTCTTCTTCTAATGGTACTATGGCTTGTACAGAGGTACCACCATACTTTGTTGGAGGAGGAACCGTAGAAGGTTTAGTGCTCTCAGAAGGTCTCCCAAAAGAACCTGGAGACAAAGGAAAATATGTAATAGATAGCATAGGTTCAATCTGATATCCTCCCATATCAGTTTCTTTGAGTGTCAAACTCTTTTCCATTTCTTTTAATTTATTCTCAAGGAGTTCAATAGATTCTTTGTTGGTAGGCACAAATATGTCAGTAGATTTTGTGAGGGCATTGCAATCATAGTGTGTATTAGTGGGTATAGTCACTTTAGATCCTTGGAATGGGAATTTAATGCACTGATGGTATGTTGAAGGGACAACCTACATTTCATGGATCCATGTCCTTCCTAATAGGATATTGTATGCCAAAGGAATGTCAAGCACTTGACAGATAACATCTCGTTCAACAGGGCCAACTCTATTTGGCAACACAACTAGCCCCTTGGATTTACATTCTTCCTCATCATAGGCCTTAATAGTAATCTTTTTGCGAGCATCAATGCAATCTTGGCCATAGCCTAACTCAGTAAGGAAACTAGCAGAGAAATATTGAGGCCAGCACTGTTATCTATGAGAACACGACGAACATGCTTTGGACCTATCATGACTTCAATGTGCAGAGGGTTATTATGCGGGTGACTCAAATAATGGTCATCTTCCTCAGAGAAAGACAAGTAATGTGAGGAGGTCAAGTGACCTACCATGGATTGAAACCGGTCGAGATCAAGATCTTTGGGACATTTGCCTTGGTGAGGGCTTTGTCCAGGATTTCCCTGTGAGCAGGGGAGATTTTTAACAGCTCAAAAATAGTTATCTGAGCATTATTACATTGCAATTGATCAAGAATGTTGTAATTGGCAGCATTAGATGAGGAACCCACTTTTGGATTATTATTGGCAGAGTCAACCTTAGCTTTGTCTGAAGGTTGAGTTTATGTAGACATAGAAGGCTCAGGGCCTTTGAGGATGATTTTAGTGCGAGATCCAGTAACAACGTTAGCACTGACTTGAGACTATTTTTGTTCAGAATACTGAGGCATAGACCCTCGCAAGATGAAAGGTTTTTTTGACTTGGGAGTATCTTCCCATCCCTTGAGAATGATGACATTACAATATTCAGTATCAACAGGTTCAACCATATTAATGATATTGTCATTATTGGTGTATGTATAGTTGACCTTAGCATCAGTATTTTTGCCTTTAGATCATTCACCTTTTCCATGGGGAGGAAATGGATCTTTGAAAGCTTGGTGATCAGAATTTTTGTTGTGACCTCCCACAGCAATAACCTCACTATCGATGAGATCCTGGATTTTATGCCACAATTTAAGACAAGTAGCCATTTTATGACCTTTCTTTTGGTGAAAATCACAATAAGCAGATTCATTCCACCAAGAGGGTCTTGGTTACGGATCATAAGGTCATGAATTATCCAGTGGAGTGAGTAAATGGTTTTCCATGAGAGTCTTTTAAACTACCTCAAGAGGCTCTCCTAAAGGAGTGAACTCACGCTTGGGTCTAGGAGCCCAAGGTTTAGGTCCAAAAAATTGTGAAGAACTTAGTTTGGAATTTGGCATAGCCTGTTCAGTGGCTTTGGCCGCTTGCATCATGGTAGTGAGATTAAAGGCAGCCTTGGAAGGCTTAGGAGTCACATTGTCTACAACGCCATCATTCACAACATTTTGGTTCTTGTTGGGAAATTTGGGTTTATCTTTGCTTGAGGAGGAAGACCCTTGTTTATTTTCCTTGTGTAAGGTCAATTCTCCTTTCTTGATCATAAATGTCTTGATTCTTACAGCTTGTTTAATCATGTCATCAAAGGTTAGAGGACCTTGTAGCTGTACTTGATACCCAAAGTTGGGGAGAAGATTATCGAGAAAGATGTCCAACTTTTCAGATTTGGGTATCTTACAAGAATATCATGTATATAGTTGTCTCCATCTTTGGAGAAATGCCAAGAATGATTCCCCATGATTTTGTTTCAAATTGCAAAGATCTCGGATATGAACCGGATGTTGGATGTTGTGAGAATAGTGTTTTAGAAATAAATTGGCAATTTCGTCAAAAGTTTTGATGCCAATTGGTAGTCTAGAGAACCATTCCATAGCTGACCCTCCCAAAATTTGTGGGAAAAGATGCATGAGATAGGTTGTGTCATGTATGAATTCCATGGAGAGAGCACCAAATTCTCTCAAATGGTCTTGAGGGTCAGATGTACCCAAGTATTTATTGTATTTAGGAAGTTCAACTCCTTTGGGAAAAGGAGGCATGTAAAGATCTTTGTCAAACAGGAAAGGACAGATGCTTTCCAGTGTGAATTGTGTAACAGGTTTGTCTTTCTCTTTCAAAAGTTGAGAGAGTTTCTCTTGCATAGTTTGCATTTCTTTTTGCAAGCGGGAATTTTCAGTTTCTTCCTCTTTCTCAACAAGTGTTTCTGCATCATAATTGGAGGGAAACTTAGCCCCTTGAATGGCTAGTTCAAGAATGTATTTCTCTTTCTCCTTAGCTAGGAGAACTCCCATCATCCTACAGAAATATTTGTTAGCATGAGCTTGTGCAATCTCTTCTTGAGTTATTTATGCTTCTACATCGTTAGGGGGGTCTTGAGAATGGGACCTACCCCAAGTTTTAAAGAGGTCAGCTCTGCTAACCTCACCTAATAGGTTATGATCTTCCATCTCCTAGAATGCAAGGATTCAAGGTGTAAAGACTCGGTATGAAAAGATTGAGTGTTCTCAGAATTTGGGTCTTCTTAGAACAAAGGATTTCAAACCTGACTAAAATCCACTAGAAATGACCGTTTGATGAAAGGTCGACGTACCGGGGAAGGAGATCAAGATGATTCCTCACTAGATGTAGCCGGTAATGGTGTGGAAAGCACAGATTCATCTTGATTGATTAAAGGAAATGTTTTTCCACTTCGAGTTGTGACACTCATAGACAAAGTTTGAACAAGGGATGTGAACTAGGACCAAACTTGAAACTGTCTCAAAGTAATTGCACAGATTGTGCCAAAAGGTGAGGTATCCTTGGTGCAAATCATCAGAGATGAGGCTAGAACAGCCAAGAGATGACTATTGCGACACAAGGCATGACAACACAGATGAAAGAGATCAAAAAGACATGAGACAAGACCAGTTTAAGCAAGAATCACATAATTATCAACCCAAGAAACCAAGTTTCAGACTATGTGAAGATGGAGGGCAGAAAAATAGACCCATATCAGAGACCAGATTTGACAGAAGTACACCTGACTGACAGAAATTAGCTCGCTATTTTGGAAAAAAAGACTCCAGATTCACGCGAATATTCTCACTGACACGCGTGAAACTTTGCTATCACGCAAAGAATGACACCAGACTGGCAGAAGAAAAAGTGACAAAATAGCTGCACTATTGCCAAATGTCACGCGACATTTTATAGCGTATCACATGAAGATTCTTAGTGAATGATGCGAAGATTGGGAAATGTTGTGCAAAACTATGCAAATTTTGAAAAAAATAATGTTTATAGAATCAGACAGTTGAGACTAGATTGCATTTCCCAAGATAAAATCATGCTATTTTTTGACAGATAGTTTGAGTTACAGATTGTTTGTGACATGTTCAAGATTAACAGTTTGTGTGTTTTGACGATAGTTTCGATTGTTCAAATGATACACCCACTCAAAACACATTAAACAAAATATTTGTAGTACCAGAACAGGAACATCACAATCCAAGGATAGCCAGGATAGTATCTGTTGAATCCCCATTTGAACTGAAGTTCAGCTATGCTTACTCTTAGTGGACAACTTAGAATCTTGGAGGCACGGGATCCTCCTTACATGTGCACTCACTTCTCAGCCACACCAAGCTTCAAACCCCAAAGGAATTGCTTCCCAAAGGGCTATTGTCTCTACTAAAAGCTGTAAAAATGTGGGGCGTCTTAGTCGGTCTCTGTCCTTCCACGCTAATAGATAGAGGCTTTTTGGAAACTAGAACAACAGTTTGTAGTAAGGACATTCGTTCAGGTGGTTGTGATCAAGTCATTTTCCCAATAAAGCGGGCTCTCCCAATCCTTTCAAAGCAAGGCTTTCACCTTAACAATGTAGGGACTTTAACGCACCACTAGGGTATTGGAGGAGATTTTGGTTGCCACAATGAATTCACATGTGTCTATTGTGACATTAATCACAATAGCATTTTTTGTATACCGGTTTGGAAGGGCCTGGATTTAGCCTATTACCGGTTGGGCATCCACTCTCACCGGCTCTACTAAAGCTCTCGGGAGGTAGCCACTCTAGAAGAATCACATGAATTTCTCTTACACCCAAGATCCATAAAGGCAAGAGGAGAGGATACGCTCATGTAGTTATTAGGATTACAATCTAAAAAACACTTCAATCACGCAAGACAGTGATTCATTTTAAGCACCAACCGAAGTGTGTTTTAACTACTAAAAATAGACATAAGAATTTGTGAAAACATGCAAGGTCTTCGACAAACATTCTGTAATAAACCCATTAGTAGTTTGTAATGCCTTTCTTCATATCAGCGTCCTGCAATAAACACGTTAGAAGTTTATAATGGCTTTTCTTTATCTCAGCGTCCTGCAAACCACTGTTAAGCTGTTTCAAAAGATAAAATCAAAGAAACACATAGGTCAAAAAATAGCAGATGGTTAGAAAACCGAGACAAGAAAATATGAAATGAAAGCTCTGATGTGTAATTTCGCGTGATGATTTATACTAGATCGCGCGAAGAAGTACAGAGAGCCACATGAAGAACTAGAAAGTTCACACGAGACGCTCAGAAAGTTTGCACGAGATTAAAACATAGCAGTACGGAAGTACTGACAGAATGCAAAAAAATGAAATGAAATGAGGCCAGAACATAAATGTACCTGCCCCACGATGGGCGCCAGAAATGTATGTGGTAAATTTGGCCTTGTTAACTCACCATACACTTCAACATAGTCCTTCTTCATTAGATACACACAAGACTGAATATGAGATTATTCATCTTGCCTGTCTGCATGATTTGACCTATTGCCTTCTATCCAGACGGGGTTTTTGAAATAGCTCTTAGAACGAGAGTCTCACAACCATAGACCAATCTAGGAATGAAGGATTTTTCTCCATGAATGCAAAGTTATTCTAAGAATTGAAAGATGCAAGATTAATCTAAGACATGATTTCAATGCAATTATTCTAGAAATTGAAAGTAATCTATTGCAAAATGAAATTATTCTATATGAGATTATCAAGAA
>MU225941.1:1544863-1557368 GCA_018584345.1 Thuja plicata
AGCAATCTGTAGCAGCCTCCCAACAAATGAGGGAGCAGTTGATCACAAGGCTCGCCACTCCCCCGCTTATGGCCGGACCAATTCGTCCTCCTTCCTCCCCGTCACTGGCAGCCTTGATGATTAAGGCAACAGGGGTGGATCCAACGGAGGTAGCAGCAATAGCCGATGCGGGGCTGCCTCTGATCACCCAGAGGAAGAGAAAGCATATTGCATAGCCAAAGGCAGAACCAACGCCAAGGGCTTCCCTCCCAAAAGAAGTGGAGATCCTTTCCTCCAGTTCCTCAAAACTGGAGAAGGAAACAGAACAGGCGGACATCCCAGCCAATCCCCCTCCGGAAGAGGAGTTTGACATGTTTGCAGCCAATGAGTTTAGGAATCTGCAAGGGGACGATACACAAGCGGGGACGAAAATCCCAGAGCAAGAGGCTGTGGATCTAGAAGACCTGGAAGTAGAAGCTGCGGAACAGGAAGAGCAGCAAACAGAAGAAAAGAGGCCAGAACCGGAGATTATCTCCAGGGCCCTAGGAACAAAAGGTCTGGGAGTGGACCAACAACCACCATGTGAACAAAAGGCATCCGCTGGGGAACCCGGACCCAGAACTTTGGGACCAACCGTAACCCTAGCCGCCGTGTTCCCAAGGCCACTCCTAGGGGCAACCTTCGGGCAGGTAATCACAGCGGCCCAAACTCTGAACCTTGGCCCGATACCGCCCCTACTACCGACAGATGGAGAAGAAGAAGAAGAGAAGCATGAAGAGGAGATCCCTAAAGAAGTCGACCAGGGTCTAGACACGACAATTAACATCCGGGACTAGGCTAAGGAGATAGAAGTTGAAGATGTTGCTAAAGAAGAGGTTTTGGTAGGGAGAGAAATGGAGGAAGTACATGTTAAAAAGGGGAAACCGCCACCGGACACCGGGAAAGAATCTAAAGAAAACACTCTGGCAGGAAGGCCACCTCTCCCACCTCCATTGCTGGCAGAAAGCAGAAAAAGAAAATCCCAATCCGCTCCAACAGTCCCTCTCTCCCTGGCCGAAATGATGGCCCTAGCCCAGGCCCTGCCAAAAGGAAAGAAGGCCCAGATAGTTCATACCCTTTAACCTGGGCTGGGCGGAGAAACAGTTGCGGTGGTGGAAACACCTCCCCTAGACGCCGATGAAGCAACCACGAACCCCGCAGATTATAACATCGCAGAGGTATATTTAGGAAAAACAGGAAAGCAGGGTGAAGTAGACCTGCTGAAGGAGGCAGCAAGGGCAGTGGAGGCCCGATATGATAAAGAGGCCCAGAGGCTCAAGGAAGAAAAGGAGAAGAATTCAAACCTTATGGGGTTGCTTGCAGAGCTGGCCCGACCCCTCAATGTCGTCCCTCCACAGACCTCCACATCAGAGGAATTACCGCAGAGCGACATAGACTCCCTGCGAGTAATGAAGAAGAAGGCCCAGGCAGTAGATGAATGGGTCGCTCTACAGATAGGAAACACCTGGCGTTTCCTAGCAGCCACTCTCCCAGATTTATATACGGCCTGGCAGATTATTTTACAGGCGAAAGCACTGATTGAGCAGTGGGAGAGTGACACTGAGAATTACTAGGCATGGAAGGTAGAGTTCGAAGAGCTCCTCACCCTAGGGGAAGACATAATTTTTGAATCCAGAATTCTAGGTGAGGAATCATTTGATTTTATATGGGCTCAGCACTCCAGACTGGACCTCACATTGGAAGTAACCAAGCAACTGGTAGAGTCCTTGCAGGAAAAGGTAAACATTGTGAAGTATTCTTCCAATTTGTAAAAGTCATTTGTAATAAAAGCTTCCGGGGTTGATCCCCTTGGCACAAATACTTATACCCCCAAGGAATCAATTTTGGGGAATTTTGATGAAATGATGGCATCTCGGTATCAATCCCCGGAGGGGATGGATGGTGGCCTGAA
The DNA here is from genome assembly GCA_018584345.1 of Thuja plicata. NCBI lineage: Eukaryota > Viridiplantae > Streptophyta > Pinopsida > Cupressales > Cupressaceae > Thuja > Thuja plicata. Next base: position 1,546,794 of record MU225941.1, read on the forward strand.
TGGAAAAACTGACCAAAATGGTGCTTAAAGGCCATGATGCCGCAAAGATGGCAGATAAGTTCAAAAATAATGTTCCAGACCTGGCGGAACAAGTTGAAGTGGCCAGGCACCGAAGGGCCAGCCTAAGGAAGATTGATGAAGATGGCATTTTCCGCATCCTTCAGGCCTTCAACGATAATAAACAGCCTTAAGCGTTCTCTGGGAACCAGGAAAATTTGAGCTTTAAGCATTCTTTATTCTTTTGGGGACGTAAGTTCCCGGATCCCGGAGTCTCGGATCCAAAATTTTGTATTCTTTAAAGTGATCTGTGTCCCGATCCTCGAGGCCGACCGGTCACTTTAAGAGGTGGTTAATAAAGACTGTCAGAGGCTAGTTGGGCGCATCAAGAGGCATTGGCTCGGCAGTTGGTTTCTGACAGGGTGGTCTTCTCAAGGCGCCGTTCAACGGTACACCTGGCACATTGGAGACAGGGCGCCGCATTTCTCATTTATGAGGCATGTAGCCTCGGTCCCCGGGGGACCTACTTTCTTCTTTCTTCTCTCTGGCTCTCTTCTTGAGGCTGATTCTTCCGATGTATATTCTTGTCTTCTTCTGACATGTCAGACCTATTCTGTCTCCAGGTCTTTTGTAGGGTGGCGTAGGTAGTACCGGCCCCCAGATATTGTATTTTATTAAAATGCAATAAAATAGGGTTAGGGTTAGAAAGAGTTGTATAAATAGGCAAATCGACCCATTTTCAAGGGTCGGCAAAATTGATGATTTTGTTGTCCATAAGAAATAGCAAAGTGATTTCTGGTTTTAGTTGCAGAGCTCAAAGCTCCATTGTTTTGTTCTTGGTAGTTAGATGCTCCCTTGGAGCCACTATTGTATCACGCACCAGTGCTTGCTGGACTAAACATTAATGAAGAAGGAAGGATTCTTGGCAATGAAGTTGTTAACGTCTCTGCTTCTGAGTTAATGGTATTTCATGTTTTAATGTTCTGTATGTCCTTTACTCTGATATGTTTAAGTAGATTAACGACCTCCTTATTCCGCTACTTATAAAATGCTAACTGATGGTTGTGTATTTCTTCGGTATTTAGTGTAGTCTTTCAGAGTATTGTTGATGTTTCAGACTTTTCAGCATGACTGTAGTTAGATAAACGTTTCTAACCCTGCAGGATCTTTTTTCGTTCTATTTGCTAAGTGTAGAATGCTCTGGGAAACCCTTACTATTCTGAATCTCTGGGAGAATGAGTTGAAGTAATCAGCTATCCCCCTCAAAAATAGTCACATCTCCCAATCGAGCCCCGTGCCGTCGTGACCCGACACCCAGGTGCTTTAAGGCCCGGAGGATTTATTTTCCCCCGGACAACCTTTGCAGGCGGAGTTGGCCGATTTCTCCGGAACCCAGTGACAACTTATAACTGTTGGCGGACCCGGTCAGTAAAACTCCGTCAACAGAAACTGGCGCTAGAAGGAGGGCATGAACTCATCCCCCTCCCAAGATTCCAATTTTACACCTCCTGAGGGTTCCCCGAGTTTTAGTTTTAGGAGACAAGCCTTTAGTGGGATTGGGTCTTTTTCCCTAGCTAAATTTGAAAGAGTCCTTAGATCGGCCCCGAACCCCGGAAGGTTTTTCGAACTCGAGCCTCCTGCTTGAAAGAAGCAGACGTCAAAAGTCCTACCAGCCTCTGTTGTCTGGGGATCTACCATACCCTTGAATACCCAAACTCCCCAGACGGTCTCGGGAACCAATACCCCAACTACCCAACATATAGTTCCCCCAATGGCTTCATACTTTGGAAACACTGGGTCCCCAATGGGCACTTTTCTAGGCACAATCAATGATCTACCCTCTCACCCGGAGAAGATTTTCCCACGATATGAGCACTTAGGCTCACAGACCGCAGAAGAACATTTATAGGCATACAAAGATGCCATGAATCGACACCGAATCCAGAATGAAAATGTTGTGACCCGCATGTTTCCCCTGTCCTTAGAACAGAGCGAGTTAAACTGGTACCTTAACCTTCCTGCCAACTCCATCAACACTTGGCAGGATATGGAGGACGCCTTCTTGGCTGCCTTTCGCGTACATGTGGACCCAGCCTGGTCCCATAGCCAGTTCATCTCCATCATAAAGGAACCCAACGAACCTCTTGAGGCATTCAACCATAGGTTCCAACGTGCCCTGAAGAGGTGCACAGGCCCTTTTGTCCCATCGCTAGATGTTACCATACAGACATACCTTAATGCGATGGACCCTTTCGTTGCCACCCTCCTCTGGAGAACAACCGCCCCGGGCGACCGGGATAATTGGCGAAAGTCTACAACTTGGCCTTAGAATTGTCCCACGGTCTCAATAAGTCCCTGGGCGGGATTGGATAGAACACACCTTTCAATATGATCCCCGGTGGAACTGCTTATGTCAGGGGTTACAATCCCAATCTGGTAATAGGTGCCCCCTCGATGGCACTGAATCCCCCGCCACCTTTAATAGACCAACAGGTGCGATATGTTTACCCTTCCCAGACCCAGATGACACCGGGTCCGGAAGTCTTCCCTTGGAATCAGCCGCAGCAGACACAAAAGGCTGGAGTGCCCTTCTTCCAGTCGTCCGCGGCTGGAGGATTGCAGCCCTCGACTCCGGCTAATCCTGCTGCCTTCCCGGGAAGCCAACAATCACCACAACCATCCCATTTTGACGCTAACACTCAGTTGACCGCCGAGGTTGAGTCCCTCCGGCGAATGCTGTCCACTTTGACTATGGACATGGGTCAATTAAAGGCTGGATCCTTCGCGCCTCAAAATTCAAATTCCCAGAGGGGGAATATCTTCTCCGGCCAACGAAACAACAATACCGGGGGAAGAAACTTTAACGGGCCCAGGCCAAACCAACAATAATGGAACAACAACGCTAATACCGAAGGCCCGCCTCCGAACCAAAACACCAACCAAAATGGTGCTGGGCCATCCCATTTTATGCCAGTCACAGACTTCCAGCCCATGACTAACTGGTGTAGACTACATGACACAGGCTCACACAATGAAGTGAATTGTGCCACTTTGAAGAAAGTCATAATGATCTCCCAGCTAGACAGACAGCAATCGCACGATACCGCTCCCCGGAGCCCCCTGTCCAAGAGCAAACCCACAGTGCCTTCACCTGTGATACCATCTTCTTCGGAACTTCCAGAGAAGATGAAGAAGAATCCGAACTCCAGGGATTCTTTGATGAATTCATCCCACCCTTTGAGGCCAATGCCTTAACCAACCCACGGGCTCCATACAACACCCAGAGTCAGGCGGGTAAAGGACCAACTTATACACCTACACCTCCCACCAAAGATACTCCTCTTCCCCAGAGTAATGCAACTGATCAACCCGTCCCTCCAAAAGGTCCTAGCTCTAACCAAGCAAAAGATCTCATGGAGGAAAATCACCAGTTCCCGGGAGGAAGATTCGACATCACAAAGGTGTTAGATCAGACCACCACCTCCATGACCTTGATGGAGGTTTTGTTAAATTATTCTGAGCAGAAGAAGTCCCTTCTGAAGCTCTTAGGGAACCCAGAAATAGTCAGCCGCCCACCCAAGACTGTCTCGTTCGAAGATGCTAACGCGGTTGTCTTCCGGGGAAACAATGAGGATCCTCCCTTCCTAATAGGCCTGAACATTTACGGGAAAAATATACACAACTGCCTAGTAGACTCTGGAGCTTCGGGTAACATCATGCCCTTGTCCATTTGTCAGAAGCTCGGACTCCACCCCACCCCGTCTAATGGCGCAGTGATCCAATTGGATAAGACTGCTATAAAAATGGTGGGGGAATTGAAAAACGTCCAGATACATCTTATCCAGGACCCCAGGATAGCCAACATCATTGACATCCAAGTGGTGGACATCCCAGAGACTTACAGGATGTTACTAAGTCAGAATTGGTCCAAGTCCTTAAATAGATACTTTTCGACCGACTTCAACCACTTATGGCTTCCGTGGGAAGGAGAATCCAATCATATCCAGGTCGAAAGTGAACCCCGGATGAAACAGGCCCTTACCAAAGTTGGGAGGGTCAATGAAGTCCTTTTCTCCGAATCCTCTCTGGGGGTGTACCGACCCCTTGAAATCTTAACATTTGATTTCATCCCTGGAGAGGATCCCGTAGTATTGCAAAGAGCACAAGACTTGGAAGAAAAGGTGGGAGTTAGAGTTAACTCTCAGGGTTCAACAGCGACCCTTGCCACACTCCTGTCCGGCACTTGGTGCCGAGTGCATTACCAAAAACATTTAGAGCACGAGTGTGAGCCATGCCTATCGATCGCTACCCGGCAACTTGATATCTTCCGGAGTAAACATACAACCGATTCCCCGGGATCCAGTACTACGGGATGCACTCCTTTGGTGCCATCCACCTGGGAATCACCAATCGAAACTCCTCCGGGGATAAATTCCACTTTCATGTCGGTAGCCCAGGAGAAAATCCCCAAGTCTCCCAACGACAATCCAAAGGGAACTCCCTGTCCCCAGCCCCAAATTACAAACAATGACTTATGGACCCTAAAGTTTGACGTGTCCCGATCCAAACAGGGCTGCGGGGCCGGGGTAGAATTAATCAACCCATGGGGGAAATCCTTCCTCGCGTCCTACATGCTACAGTTTAACTGTACAAACAATGTCACAGAGTACGAGGCCTTGGTCCTTGGACTCCTATTCGCACTAAGGAAAGGTATCACCCGCCTCCGGGATTTGGGTGATTCAGAGTTGGTTGTTAAACAAGTCCGGAGTCAATACACATGCCATGACAAAACGCTGGCCACGTACCACAACCGAGCTTGGAGCCTTATTGAAGACTTCGATGCCTTTGGCATTGACCTTATTCCTCGGCGACGAAACTATGTCCCGGATGCCCTAGCCATTTCTGCCAACACACTTGAGCCTATGGCTGGCTCACGACTCTGAAGATTTTCAGTTGAGATGGTCCCCACCCCCTCCATTCCAGACAATGTTACCCACTTTCAGGTTTTTGAGGATGATCAACATATCTTGGCCTTCATAGCCAATGTTGGTGTTTTTGAGGATCAGATAGTGGAGGAACGAGGCCACGATGACACTGGACAGGGTGATGAAAGCGATGGGATCATGGACCTGCCCACCAACACTATCCCTAAGGGGATGGTTGCATTAGAAAGAATCTTCGACTCGGACCCTCGAGCCTGTGAGAAGGTATCATTCTCCCCTGAGGGAGGGAAGTTTGAAAAAGTTAACATCGGCCAGCCCGGTGAAGAGAAAATCATCCACATAGGCACCTCCTGTTCCCCTGAGGAAAAAGAGAAGATCCTCGCGGTTCTCCGAGAATACATTGATGTAATTGCCTAGGGGTATGAAGACTTAAAGACATATGATACATCCATCATGACCCATACCATCCCCCTGAAACTAGACGCTAAGCCCTTTCGGCAAAAACAAAGACCGGTCAACCCCTAATAGAGCCTCTGATTCGTCAGGAGGTAGAAAAACTGATGTCAGCTCGGATTATCTTTCCAATCTGGCACACTACATGGGTTGCCAACCTAGTCCCAGTCAGGAAGAAGAACGGTGAGATCCGCCTTTGCATGGATTTTCAAAATTTGAACAAGGCATCTAGAAAAGATAATCACCCTCTCCCCTCCTTGGATGAGGTGTTGCAGATAGTGAACGGATCTCAGATGATGTCGTTCTTGGATGGATATTCAGGATACAACCAGGTCATGGTCAAATATGAAGATAGAGAGAAAACAGCGTTTACCACCAAGTGGGGAACGTTTGCGTACAGAAGAATGCCCTTCGGGTTGATCAACGCGGGGGCTACTTTTAAGAAGGCCATGGACATTGTGTTCGAAGGCCTTGTAAATCGATGCATAATCATCTACATGGATGATTTGACTGTCTTCTCCCGGGACAGGCATGATCACGCAGCCCACCTCGCTCAGATCTGCGAGAGATGTTGCCGGTATGGAATATCCCTCAACCCCAAGAAGTGAATATTCTGGGTCACCGAGGGGAAGTTGCTCGGGCATATCATCTCTGAGAAGGGTATATCCATAGACCCTGATAGAGTCGAAGCATTGCTAAACCTACAGATGTCTGGTAGCAAGAAAGTAATGCGATCCTTCTTTGGAAAAATCAACTTCGTGCGACGATTTATCACAGGATTCGCAGAGATAGTTAAGCCACTCAATGAAATGATGAAAAAGGATACCAAAATTGAGTGGAGTCCTGAAGCAAAGCGGGCATTCACCCAGATTAAACAGACGATAACGGAGGCACCTATCCTGGCTAGTCCGGACTATTCCCTCCCGTTTTACATATACTCGTTTGCTTCACCGCATTCTGCCGCGGTAGTACTAACCCAAAAGGTTAAAGGGGAGGAATGACCAATTGCTTTCATGAGTTCCCCCTTTAAGAATGCTAAAGTCCGGTATTCATCATTGGAAAAATAGGCCTTTGCTTTGGTTCACGCCGTGAAGAAATTTTGGCATTATGTTCTCCGGAGCAAAGTGCATGCTATCATCCCAGACCAGGCTGTTAAATCTCTGCTGATGCAGAGTGAATTGGGTGAGAGATGGAGGAAATGGATGGCCATCCTCCAGGAATACAATTTAGCGATGCAGCCCATGAAAATAGTCTGAGGCCAGGGACTAAGTCAAACAATAGCAGAAGAGGTTCCCCACGTAGAATGCCACACTTATACGGTGGAGTCCATTACCCAGGATCCGTGGTATACCAATCTGGTGTACTTGCTGCTAAACAACAAGTGCCCAGAGGGATTACCTCCCCACAAACGCTGCACCCTGCGGATGAAAAGTGCCCATTTCATGATCAAAAACTCCGCGCTTTACCGTCAAAACTACGAAGGAGTGTACCTCCGGTGCATCGACAGGGACCAAGCTGTAAAAATAATTGATGAATTTCATGGACAGTTTGGAACCAGGCATGGTTCAGCTGACGCCACTGCCCACCAGATCCTTCGGGCTGGATACTATTGGCCCTGTATCTTCAAGGATGTTTACGCTCATGTCAGGAAATGTCATACTTGCCAAACTGCAGCGCATTGTGAGCGTAACCTAGCCATGCCTCTGTAACCAGTCTACGAGGCTAGACCCTTTGCCCAGTGGGCATTTGACTTCATCAGGGAGATCAACCCCAACTCGTCTGCCAACCACCGATACATTCTGACTGCTACCGATTACTGCACCCGGTGGTCTGAGGCTATCCCTTGCAAAAATAACACGGCGGACGTAGTTATCAAGTTCTTGGAAGAAAACATCGTCACAAGGTTTGGAATGCCCTTTGCTTTGGTATGTGACAATGGTCCGGCGTTTTCTTCTGCACAATTACTCGAATGGACCTGCAACTGAAAGATCACACTGAAGTTCTCCAACAACTATTATCCTCAGGGGAATGGCGTTGCTGAATCAACAAACAAGAATCTTCTTGAGGTGATCAAACATCTGTTAGAACAAAATCCCCGGGATTGCCACCAAAAACTGAAATTCGCCCTCTGGGCGGATCGCATTCGTATTAAAGCTGCCATGGGGACATCCCCATTCCACCTGGTTGATGGTCAGATCCCTGTATTCTCAGTCAACTTACAGATCCCAGTTTTACAATTTATGCAGGAATTCAACAACAGGGACAACATTGTGGAGGTTCGACTTTTGAATCTGGTGCGAATGGAAGAACAACGAGACGCGGCCCTTGAACACTTTGCGCGTCATCAAGCAGTGGTAAAATGATGGTTTGACAGAAGAGCCCAATACAAGGCTTTTCAGATCTCAGATCTGGTCCTGTTATGGGATAAAGCCCGGGAGAAGAAAGGAAAGCACACCAAGTTCCAACGGCTCTGGCTCGGACCATACTTAATCTCAGAAATCTACGGAGCAAATACTTATCGCCTTAACACCTTGACTGGAGAACCTATTGCATTGCCTGTTAATGGGCAGTTTCTCAAACATTACTTCGAGTAAGGGTAAGATTGTCCAAAGTTGTATTATATATAAATATCCCTTTGTAAATAGTTTTGTTGGCTGTCCTCCGGGGCAGTCTCCCCCCTTTTTCTTTTGTTTTTGTTCTTTGTTTTTGCTTTCAGCTTTCTTTTGGTCCTGACATTTTGCTCCATCCTGTAGGAGTTGGAATGCTTTGCATAACTTTGGCCTCTGGTGCAATGCCTCCGGCATGGTGAACTTTAGAATCTATCTTTATCACGGTGGAATCAACCCGGTCTCCGGGATTGTTTTGCAGGATATGGCACATTTTCAAGTAATCTCCATTGGGTGTTATCTCTGGGAGTCTAGCAATCAGTGAACAATAATAATATAAGGAACAAGTAATCAGACACGTCGGGGGTAGATCAGCTATACTGGTTGGTTGATCCACATCTGAAATCTAAAGAAATTCTTCCCGGGTCTGGAGTTTTATCCTCTTTGAATATCTAAATATAGGTGGATAGGTGAAAGAAGTACCACCATTTGAATTTTAGCTAAGCTTGGGCTCGATGGTTAAAGAAGTACCGCCTTCCCCACCTGGAAATAAATAAAATAATAAGAGGAAAAGCGGGACAAAACTCTGGTCTCCGGTGGAAACAATCAAATTGACGACTGGTCCGCTGTAATTAGAATCGCCTCTCTATTCCTCCCAAGAGGTCATCAGCTTTATTTCCTTCCAAAGCACACATGACACCACTGATAAAAGGCTACAGACTGACTCCTGTGTGGTCGGGTTCTCTCGGATATGCTGCTCTCTACTTGTCAAACGCTTCAGGAGGATGATTTGTTCCAGTTGTGCTAACCAGAGATTCTATGGTTCTCAAATGCGCTAAGGCATTTGTCCCAGATAGTCGCCATTTGTTATGCCCTGCATCCCCATCCCTACATTTTGTGTGCAAAATTTTGGGTCCCCCTTTTTTTTCTTTTGCTTTGCTTTTTGCTGCGGCTTTGCCTTGTCTTTCTTTTCTCTTTTTTCTTTCTTTCTCTGGGGTTTTCTTCCCCGGTGTGTGTTGTATTCTTGTTTTATTTGTTTCCCTTCAGGATCCCGGATCCCGGAGGTTTCCTTTTGGTTGGAAGCTGGATTTCGGACTCCGGGATTCCTTGCTATGATATTCTTAAGTCTTAGGAATATCATCGCAAGGAATCCCATGGCCCGGAGTCCGGAGGTTGCGCTTGACCTGAAATCTTCGGAAGGAGGAGGATTACTCTTTACTGTGGGTATAAATAGACTCGCCTGTCATTTTCACACTTACCGCGATTAAAATCTTCAAGCACTTAGAGCGAAATAGAGTAATTTTCAGAGCGATTAGCAGAGCAGTTACAGAGAGATTTGTGATAATCAAAGCTTAACACCTTCTACTGTTCTCAGACGTACGCTAGTGCTCCGTGGTGGTGATCTCGACAGCTTGACGATTCAAAGTTGTTGCAGAGTTCTCCTGGTAATCTTTCCCTTCCTCCGCCTCCCGTGTTTTCAGGTTGGTTTCTCTGCTTCCCTCCTCTTCGCTTTGCTTTCATTTTCTGGTTTTCTTTGGGTGTGCCTGTTTTTGTTTTCATTTGCTTTGTTTCTCTGTTGTTTCTTTGGTCTTCTGGTTTTGCCGCTTGCTGGTGACTTGGCTCTGCCAGAAGGTTGTCCGCCTTCTGTGTAGATGTAGATAGTCTGTAAATAGCTTGTAGATAGCAAGTACATAATGTAAGTAGCTGTATATTCTTGTTTCGACTTTGTCTGGTTTTTCCCACGGGAGTCTTTCCTCGTGTATAAAGTTGTATATATGTATATTTCTGTAGGTAACCCTTGTATATCTCCTTCGTTCCATGTATATACCCTTCGGCTCTCTATATATCCTTCCAAGCGGCTCGACGAGCTGGTCGAGTCACCCTTGCCTCTAGTTTTTTGCCTCCAAGCTTGCTTCGAGGCAGAAAACCACCTGTTTGAAACTCGGCTCTCAGCCAGTTTCAAACAGGTAGTTTTCTCTCTCCTCCATCAGGGCTGTCAGAGGCTCATTTATTTCCCATGCGCACAATTACTTCTGGCCAAGTGGCTTTCCCTTTTCGCGCGTTCAAACAGTTGGCTCCGCCGCCAGTGCCATCACATCCATTCAATGCTAGCGTACATGGCGTCCACGTGGACTTGCTTCCACATTCTTCTTTGCTAACGGTCCTTTCTCCGGGCCTCGGACCTCTTTCCGCCATTCACCCTATGTCTTCGTCAAATATGATAAAACTTCCCGGGCCCGGAGATATATTAAAAATACTAAGTTTGTGTTCTGCTTTTTGGGTACTTATGCGTAAAACTAACTTTTCAGGAAAGGAAAAACATCACGGTGGTAAGATCTCCGGACCCCAGGGTAACTATGTTATTTTGATAAATATGTTCTGACGGTCGCTTTCTCGCAGGTCCGGACTTCATTTTACAATCATGTCTGAAGCATCCGCATCATCTCCCCCCGGAAGTCCAGAGTTGCCATCCACAACCGAGACCAGGGCAGTGGCAAAGTCAAAGATAGAAAAGGCCCTGGCAAAGCTACCCCTCACCATGAAGTTTGTGCAGGGTGAGGAGATTGTGGGCTCAA
>MU225941.1:1557418-1574348 GCA_018584345.1 Thuja plicata
CATGAAGTTTGTGCAGGGTGAGGAGATTGTGGGCTCAAAGATTGAGTCCCAGGTAAAATTGATGACCGACCCCAGTGTCGGGACTTGGGCAGAAATGCAGGCCCTAGTAAAGATAATGCATATCCAGGGACAGGCTGGAGACAAAATTGCAACCAACATCGGAGGTTCCAAAATTCTCCGGGCAGCTTGCTTCCCATGCTCCGTGCAGTCTCTGGATCTTGTTCTCACCCTGGCTGCCAACTATAACTCTTTCGTCCGGGCCATCATGCTTGCAGCTGCAGAACCTACAGGATTCCCCACTCCACTGGTGTCCCTTGACCTAGTCACTTTCCAAGCAGGCCTGGGGATCCCGCAATTTGATAGGGCCATGGTGGTCACAAGGACCGAGGCTTTGAAACAATTCAATCAACTGGAGGATGCTTCCCAGGTGTACATGAACACCAATTGGCTCAAGGTCCCAAAGAGGGATCCAAAAAGAATGAAGATAGATATCCCCCGCTCTGAATTCAAGGAAAGTATCCAAATGGGGATGATAGCATTGGCCCAGGTATTTGGGTAGCCCTCCGCCCAAGAATTCACAAAATCTATGTACTATTTCCTACTGGGCATCTCCACTAAGGGAAAATTCTTCGACTAGGTGACCATTATCTCCAATCATGTCGACTCCCAGTTCCTGCAGCTGAACGAGAAGAAGAAGTTCTATATGACTTCTTATGTGTTATGGGCTTTGGCCCAACAGAGGCCCCACTCCAATGGCCTACTTACAGATGGCGTTCTCGGGCTTGGCCAGGGACAGAAAGCACCGTGGGACCATTTCCCACAGATTCAATGGGAAGCTAGCTTCCCCAGTTATTGCCGGGTAAACGACTCCTTCGTTTACTACCATTTGCTCACGCCCACCCGGGATGCCGAATACCACCTGACTACTGAGGCGATGAAATTGGTTAGTAGTTATGGGCACTACTATATCCAATTCCAGCAGCACACATACATTAGGGTCTCCGGCTTCTCCGGGAAACCCTACTTGTTGCCCAAGCACTGTGGGGACAAGATCGTGCTGCTGGAATATTGCCGGCAGATGATGGAGCTACATGCCTTCTTGGCCCTCAAGAAGGTCCCCAATGTTTCATTCCCAATCTCCTGTGGGAACTACACCTGCAGTCTGGCCGCTGCGAAGGAGGCAGACAATGAACTAAAAAGTTATAACTTGCAGGAATTCTATCTGGCACGGAGAAATTTTGATCCGCATGGCAGAATTGCAACGGCACTGCCTCGGGCTTCGGAGCCCCACCACGCACACATGGAGGACTTTTGGGCAGATCGCCAGGATGATATCGATGTGTGCAGCCGGCATTATGATAGAATGACGGCCAGAATGATGCAGGAGCTAAGGCTCCGGAGGTTCCCGGCGGGCTTCTCAGACGACGCTCCCACCATAAACCCCCAGTACAAAGAAAAGGGGACAAAATGCCACTGTCGGCAATGAATTGGGCCCTCCAGGAGGACCACATGATTGAGGACTTCACTCAGGAAGTAGTTGAGAGAAGTCATGCCTATTTTAAGAAGGCATGCCCTGGGAGTACGCGCCTAGCCTCCAAGCCGGTACCAAAAGCAGTACCACCACCACCGGTACCAAAGTTGACTCCGGGGGCCGGGACTTCTGCACAAGGCGCAGATAAAGGAAAGAGGATAGATACAACCTTCTTCGCGCAAGAAGTCCCCATTCAGGAGCAGATTAAGCAATCTATAGCAGCCTCCCAACAAATTAGGGAGCAATTGATCACAAGGCTCGCCACTCCCCCGCTTATGGCCGGACCAATTCGTCCTCCTTCCTCCCCGTCACTGGTAGCCTTGATGATTAAGGCGACAGGGGTTGATCCAGCGGAGGCAGCAGCAATAGCCGATGTGGGGCCACCTCTGATCACCCAGAGGAAGAGAAAGCATATTTCACAGCCAAAGGCAGAACCAACGCCAAGGGCTTCCCTCCCAAAAAAAGTGGAGATCCTTTCCTCCATTTCCCCAGAACCAGAGAAGGAAAAAGAATAGGCGGACATCCCATCCAATCCCCCTCCGGAAGAGGATTTTGACATGTTTGCAGATGATGAGTTCGGGAATCTGCAAGGGGACGATACACAAGCGGGGATGGAAATCCCAGAGCAAGAGGCTGTGGATCTAGAAGACCTGGAAGTAGAAGCTACGGAACAGGAAGAGCAACAAACAGAAGAAAAGAGGTCAGAACCAAAGATTATCTCCGGGGCCCCAGGAACAGAAGGTCCGGGAGTGGACCAACAACCACCAAGTGAACAAAAGGCATCCGCTGGGGAACCCGGACCTGGAACTTCGGGACCAACCGTAACCCCAGCCGTCGTGTTCCCAAGGCCACTCCCGGGGGCAACCTTCAGGCAGGTAATCACAGCGGCCCAAACTCTGAACCTTGTCCTGATACCGCCCCTACTACCGACAGATGGAGAAGAAGAAGAAGAGCAGCATGAAGAGGAGATCCCTAAAGAAGCCGACCAGGGTCTAGACACGACAATTGACATCTGGGACCAGGCTGAGGAGATAGAAGTTGAAGATGTTGCTGAAGAAGAGGTTACGGCAGGGAGAGAAATGGAGGAAGTACATGTTGAAAAGGAGCAGCCACCATCGGACACCAGGAGAGAATCTGAAGAACACACTCTGGTAGGAAGGCCACCTCTCCCACCTCCATGGCTGGCAGAAAGCAGAAAAAGAAAATCCCAATCCGCTCCAACAGTCCCTCTCTCCCTGGCCGAAATGATGGCCCTAGCCCAAGCCCCGCCAAAAGCAAAGAAGGCCCGGACAGTTCATACCCTTCGAACTGGGCCGGGCAGAGAAACAGTTGCGGTGGTGGCAACACCTCCCCCAGACACCGATGAAGAAACCACAAACCCCGCAGATTATAACATCGCAGAGGTATCTTTGGGAAAAAGAGGAAAGCAAGGTGAAGTAGACCTGTTGAAGGAGGCAGCAAGGGTAGTGGAGGCCCGATATGAAAAAGAGGCCCAGAGGCTCAAGGCAGAAAAGGAGAAGAATGAAAACCTTATGGGGTTGCTTGCAGAGCTGGCCTGACCCCTCAACGCCGCCCCTCCACAGACCTCCACATCAGAGGAATTACCGCAGAGCGACATAGACTCCCTACGAGTAATGAAGAAGAAGGCCCAGGCAGTAGACGAATGGGTCGCTCTACAGATAGGAAACACCCGGTGTTTCCTAGCGGCCACTCTCCTAGATTTATATATGGCCCGGCAGATTATTTTACAGGCGGAAGCACTGATTGAGTAGTGGGAGAGTGACGCCGAGAATTACCAGGCGTGGAAGGTAGATTTTGAAGAGCTCCTCACCCTGGGGGAAGACATAATTTCTGAATCCGAAATTCTGGGTGAGGAATCATTTGATTTTGTAAGGGCTCAGCACTCCAGACTGGACCTCACATTGGAGGTAACCAAGCAACTGGTAGAGTCCTTGTAGGAAAAGGTAAACGTTGTGAAGTATTCTTCCAATTTGTACAAGTCATTTTTAATAAAATCTTCCGGGGTTGATCCCCTTGGCACAAATACTTATACCCCCGAGGAATCAGTTTTGGGGAATTTTGATGAAATGATGGCATCTCGGTATCAATCCCCGGAGGGGATGGATGGGGCCCGAATGGAAAAACTGACCAAAATGGTGCTTAAAGGCCATGATGCCACAAAGATGGCAGATAAGTTCAAAAATAATGTTTCGGACCTGGCGGAACAAGTTGAAGTGGCCAGGCACCGAAGGGCCAGCCTAAGGAAGATTGATGAAGATGGCATTTTCCGCATCCTTCAGGCCTTCAATGATAATAAACAGCCTTAAGCGTTCTCCGGGAACCGGGGAAATTTGAGCTTTAAGAATTCTTTATTCTTTTGGGGACGTAAGTTCCCGTATTCCGGAGTCTCGGATCCAAAATTTTGTATTCTTTAAAGTGATCTGTGTCCCGGTCCCCGAGGCCAACCGGTCACTTTCAGAGGCGGTTAATAAAGACTGTTAGAGGGTAGTTGGGCGCATCAAGAGGCATTGGCTCAGCAGTTGGTTTCTGACAGGGTGATCTTCTCAAGGCGTCGTTCAACGGTACACCTGGCACATTGGAGACAGGGCGCCGCATTTCCCATTTATGAGGCATGTAGCCTCGGTCCCCGGGGGACCTACTTTCTTCTTTCTTCTCTCTGGCTCTCTTTTCGAGGCCGATTCTTCCGATGTATATTCTTGTCTTCTTCTGACATGGCAGACCTATTCTGTCTCCAGGTCTTTTGTAGGGTGGCGCAGGTAGTACCGGCCCCCAGATATTGTATTTTATTAAAACGCAGTAAAATAGGGTTAGGGTTAGAAAGAGTTGTATAAATAGGCAAATCGACCCATTTCCAAGGGTCGGCAAAATTGATGATTTTGTTGTCCATAAGAAATAGAAAAGTGATTTCTGGTTTTAGTTGCAGAGCTCAATGCTCCATTGTTCTGTTCTTGGTAGTTAGATGCTCCCTTGGAGCCACTATTGTATCACGCACCAGTGCTTGCTGGACTAAACATTAATGAAGAAGGAAGGATTCTTGGCAATGAAGTTGTTAACGTCTCTGCTTCTGAGTTAATGGTATTTCATGTTTTAATGTTCTGTATGTCCTTTACTCTGATATGTTTAAGTAGATTAACGACCTCCTTATTCCGCTACTTATAAAATGCTAACTGATGGTTGTGTATTTCTTCGGTATTTAGTGTAGTCTTTCAGAGTATTGTTGATATTCCAGACTTTTCAGCATGACTGTAGTTAGATAAATGTTTCTAACCCTGCAGGATCTTTTTTTGTTCTATTTTCTAAGTGTAGAATGCTCTGGGAAACCCTTACTATTCTGAATCTCCGAGAGAATGAGTTGAAGTAACCAGCTATCCCCCTCAAAAACAGTCACATCTCCCAACCGAGCCCCGCGTCGTCGTGACCCGACACCCAGGTGCTTGAAGGCCCGGAGGATTTATTTCCCCCGGACAACCTTTGCAGGCGGAGTTGGCCGATTTCTCTGGAACCCGGTGACAACTTATGACTGTTGGCGGACCCGGTCAGCAAAACCCCGTCAACACATCCTCAGCAAGAAATTGGTTTGGTGTATCAGTTTCCTGTGGTGTGAGGGACTCAGACAGAGGTGGAGCCACAACTTTAGTTTCTGGTTGTTCATCACTACTTTGATCCATAGTTATACCACCCACCTCCAATTCACCCACTTCCTAATTAACAGGTTCAGAGAGTTCCCCTTCTTCAGAGATGTCCAAGTTACCCACTTCTTCAGAGATGTGAACATCCACATCTTCAAAGATGTGATCATCATAGTCTATAGTCTAAATTTCCTTCTGGTACTCCCCCTGAATTTTAGGCTTAGAAGAAAAATACATCGAGTCTTCGTGAAAAACTACATCCAATGTAATAAACATTCGTTGGGTTGGAGGATGATAGCATTGTTACCCCTTTTGATAAGCAGCATATCCTAGAAAGATGCATCGTAGTGCTCGAGGAGATAACTTGGTGCGCTAATGCTTATGGAGGTGTATGAATGCTACACAACCAAAGACGTGAGGAGGTAAATTTGGGACAGTTGGAGCAACAACCACCTCAGCGAGAGCGTGGGATGGTGTCTGGAAATCAATAGTGCTGGAGGGTACCCGGTTGATCAAATATGCTACAGAGGTAAGTGCTTCGCCCCAATAGGACAATGGCATATGGGATTTTATCAACGAAGCATGGAAAACCTCCAACAAGTGACAATTTTTCCTCTCGGCCACCCCGTTCTGCTGAGGTGTATTGGAACAAGTAGTTTGATGAATAGTTTTGTGTGCTTCCAGATACTGCTGAAGTTCAAAACTCAAATATTCGCCCCCATTGTCACTACGGAGAACTTGAACTTGTGCATTGTACTGAGTACGAACCATGTTATAAATTTTTTGAAATGACAAGTTTACTTCACTTTTAGATTTCATTAAACACACCCAAGTCATCCTGGTACAATCATCAATAAAAGTAACAAACCAACGTGATCCACCCAAGGTAGTGACTTTGGACGGTCCCCAAACATCAGAATGTATGACCATAAAAGGAACTGGACTTTTATTCAAAGTTAATGGAAAAGAAGCACGATGGCTTTTTGCAAGTTCACAAACTTCACACCGGAAACTAGAAACATCAAATTTTGTGAATAAACTAGGAAATAATTGCTTTAGGTAACCAAAGGAAGCATGCCCCTGACGTCGATGCCATAACCAGATTTTAGATTTCTGCTTCTCCTCCTCAGAACCATCCACCGTTAGAGCTTGACATAGCTTGTCCGAACTCTTTGACACCAAGTCCAAGTAATACAGCTTCCCTCGCCTAACACCACAACCAATCGTTTGCCTTGTTTGGATATCCTTAAACACACAAAAGTCAGGCCAAAAAATTACAACACAGAGTAAAGCAGTGGTGATTTGGGAAACTGACAACAAATTGTAATCCAAAGATGGAACAACTAAAACAAAATCTAGATTCAAAGTATCAGTGAGAGGTAAGGATCCTTCTCTAATAATGGGGTCGAAGAGCCATTGGCAATGGAAACAAATTTTTGTGAAGACAGTTTAAGGGATGAGACCTGTCTAGAATCAAACGTCATATGATCTGTAGCACCGGAATCAATTATCCATGCACTATTAGAAACAAGTGTAGACATATTTAAAAACTTACCACCATTACATGCCGTTGTTGCTAATGTCGAGATCTATCTAGCAACATCATCCTCTAGCTTTGTTTCAACAAACGCAGCACTGGAGGTCTTCTTGGAATTCTTCTTCCATGAATCGCGTCTATGATCCCACCATTCTGGATACCCCACAAGTTCAAAGCAGTGACTTTTGGTATGACCAGTTTGATTGCAATGGGTGCATTTGTAGGTGGATTTATATCGGCACCATTAGTGATCTTAGGCAGGCTTTGAGAAGGCTAGTTCTGATTAGACCGGTTTCAAGTCACCATGGCTGAAGCTTCAGTCTTTTCTAGTTCTCCAATCATCGTTATGCGTCGAACAGACTCACAGAAAACCAATGCATAACATGCTTCTAATTCGAGGATAGGATCCTTTCTCAAAATTTCACCACGGACTTGTTCAAAGTCACCATCTAAACCAGCAAGAAAAATATGCACCCTTTGTCACTGAACTAATTTTCGGTAAGATTCAACATCGTTCTCACTTTCCATGATCACCTTATCACGATGATCCAACTCACCAAAAATCTCGGTTAATTCTCCATAATACACAGAGAGTGTTTTGTCATTCTGTTTGGCAGAGAAAGCCCTCTGATTCAAGACAAACACCTGCAATTCATCTGCTCCTCCATAAAAAGCCTTAGAAAGAGCTTTCCAAATATCTCGAGTGTCGCTTCGTAATTTCTGGGGACATAGATATCAACAGCCATCTCTTGACCTTTTTATTGTCTGCATACCACTTCTCATATCCATCATCATTCTCGGTAGGTGGCTGTGAATTACCACGAATGAAAGAGAGTTTCTCCTTCTCAGCAATATGCATCTCCATGATTTGAGACCACAAATCATAGTTTGTTTCATCGAGTACAATCCCTACCTTGAACCATGAACCTTTAGATTGAATAATAATGGGAGCAGATTTGGCCGATTTGGTCTCAAATACTTCTAAATCTAAATCGGCCATAGCTCTGATACCAACTTAAAAATCAGAAATCGAGAAGAATATTTTTCATTCACTTAATTTACTATGAAATTGTACAGGTACATATACATATTCTAGATCCTACAATCAAGTTGTGTGCCTTATTGATTTAGGAAAGAGTCAGAAATTAGTTTAGGAAAGAATCAGAGTATTGATTTAGGAAAGAATCATAAATCAGTTTAGGAAAGAGTCGGATATCAAGATAGGAAAGAATCAATCCAATATCGCAACAAAACCCACCTTGCTTTAGCATCCATTGGATCTTTTTCTGAAGATTCCTTTGCCTTATTGAATGAGCTTCTATAACCTTCTTCAAATACTTGTCATACACTGAGCTGGACAACACAATACAAGTATTAGTAAACACAACAAAAAATTAAATTTTAATTTTTTATCCCAAAGAAATATATATATATATATATATATATATATATATATATATATATATATATATATATACACACACGATGTAAGTGATAAGCTAATATGAAAATGGAAGGGAAATAGAGTAGAGAAATGGTCATGAGGGTGTATGAAACGGGCTATAATATGGCATAAAATAGGATGTAAATGGCTCTCATCATATGAATCTAGAAAGAGCTATGATATAGTAGATGTGATGTTCCACTGTACAATGGGCTAGTCTAAAATACAAAGACCAAAAATAAATACAAAAGTCAAAACACAAAATGAAATTGTATTTGATTTGATAAAATATATTACAAAATATCGTAGACCTCTTCAAGGCGTTAACCTCATTTTAGGAGCACTTGACACGATATAATTCATGGATGATGTATTTTATGATCAAACTCTAACTTTAATTCTACCCAATGGAACTATTATTTCACAATCATATGGAATAAACTAATTTAGCAAAAGGGGTGACTTATAAATTATATTTGTCTAGTATCTTTATTTACTAATTAGGAAGAAATAGCTAGGGCTACAAGTCCTAATACCTTCATCAGGAATTTCAAAGCTAAAAAATGCAAATCCTATCAATGAACTTGTCCACATTTATAAAAGAAAATTATATTATATAAATAATGTTGGCTAATGAAATAATTTGGTCAACTAGGCACAAACTCACGTAGAATAATTACAACTAGCATAGATAATTGGAGTTAATGTGCAAAAATTAAATGAGAGGATTAAGTTTATTTAGTTTTAAAACTATGATGGAGGAATGATGTTGATGGTGTGTTGAATTGATTTGCTACCTCTAGAAAAATCATAGCCTCAATTTGATGATTACCTCTAAATTTGAACCAATAAAAAAATGAAGGTCCATTCCAAAGCCTACAAGGTCAATGCCAACTACCACAAACTTGATCTAACATAGAGAAATGAGCTAATAAAATGTGAGTTTCAAAATATATTTGTCACCTTTGTATATTTAAATTTGTTAAAGTGGTCTAAAGACACCATTGAGGAGTGTTTTAACTTTATAGGTGAACAAGCTCTCCTAGGTTGAACCCCTTGCCAAGCTAGATTAAAAATGATGATAAATAATTATGACAACATATAAGATGGCCTATATGATAATGATGTAGACAAATCTCTACTTCCCTTTAGAATTAAAGTGTGCTCTAATTATCATGTAACGATCATCAATTCACCTCATATAACTAAGTGTATGTTGAATGTATTCAAATATCAAAACATATTAACATATGGCACAAATGTGTGCCAAGTTGACTCATAATGGTTGGTAGAAAGGAAAAGAAAGTTGAAAATTAAATTCAAAATTTTAAATTTTGAAGTCATCCTCATGAGATTAAATTGGATCAGTCATTAATAATAGGATAATGAAGCATGGGGATAAAGTGGTGATCTTGATGTCAAGAGTGACATGTACTTAGTATGAATCTATAGCCTTATAGAGGTAAAATGAATATTGATAGGGATCTAAGCATGGGTGAAACTTGGCACAAGAATATGTCACTTGATATTTATATTGCATTAAGATATTCTTATGAAAGTAGACACAAAATTAAATAAGAAGTCATATGGATACATGCAAATTTCCCCATTATGATTTTATTACTTTAAAATATTAATCAACCAAGAGCATAGGTCTTCAACTAAGACTAACATTGAGAATGATACGATATTATTTTTATGCAGACAAATGAATTCCTTCTCAATCAATTTCTATAATAATAGTAATAGAATATTGTTAGCAATTTAAGTGTTTACAATGGAACCGAAGTCTTCAACTTAACAACCATCACACAAAATTAATTCCATAATCCAATGAACTTACATTATGTACAAGATATCTAAAATACAACATCTGGTATATATACTTCCCAAATTTATCAAACATATTTTCTCTTCCTTATTAAGAGAGTTATTGAGGCATGATTGTTTCATTCATTAAATGTGAATAGTTACATCATGTACAAGATATCTAAAATACAAAATCTGATATATATACTTCCCAAATTTATCAAATATATTTCCTCTTCCTTATTCCTTATTAAGAGAGTTATTGAGGCATGATTGTTTCATTTATTAAATGTGAATAGGATCTTTTAGATTAAACTTGTTGACAAGCTGAATTACAACAATGAGAAGTAAGAAAGATAATATATGCAGACACCAAAAATGGTCTATATAAGGATAATGATGATGATGGTATCTAATTCTTTATTTTCTTTTAGAATTGAATTGTGTTTTAATTAGTATGAAATGATCGCCAATTTTCTTTATGTGAAATTAAATGTACATTGAATGTCTTTAAATATCATAACACATCAACATATATCTAAATATATCTTAAATATGTACCAAATTGATTCATAATGATTTATAGAAAGAAACAGAAAAAATTAAAAATTAAACCTCAGAGCTTGGATTTCAAGATCATGCTACTTACATCTTGCAAGATATCTAATATATGATATTAGACATGATTGGAAAAGAATTCCCTTGTAAACATATGTATACTGATACCATAGTTATTTGGGTTTCACCAATATGTCTGGACCCAACTACCTGTAAGAGCTCTGCCTGCCATTCATATTTCAAATAAATATTACACAGTCTCTGTCATTGACAACAAACCTTAACTGATACACAAAGCCAGCTGCATTCTGCTAGATTAATAAATAGGCAGAGCCTGTCTTACAGTTGAAGCACATTATGATATGGAAACTCAAAGGCCATGCTTAATAATAACTCCAATGATGTTTCTGCCAACCTAGTATTTTACTCCACTTTGTAGCTGAGACCATGTGGAGGATTCAGACTGATACCTTTGTATTTATGGGAGCAGTTGCATGGTCTATCAGTATGTCATAAATATAGTTAATATATTGGTTATTATATAACGTTGTTGCCAGTCCTGTGCCCTGCACTTTGTATATGAAACAAAAAAAATTACAGACCAGATGATTTAATGAAAACTACAGAGCAGATGATCTTGAGAAAAAAAGTTATTGAAATGATTTTATTTCTCATTTGTTTGAAAAGGAATAGATAAATCTTCTCTTGTACTTCAATTATGTGTGTTTGCTAATTGCATAGAATATTTATTAATGATTGTTTTAGATTAATTTATTAATGATTGTTGAAGGTCAACTTGCAATGAATTAAAAATGTCATTATTCTTTAGCTATAAAAAATTTAATGCTTTTTAATAAAAATGTCAATGCTTTGTATGATAATTTTATCGTACTTTAATCAGTGCCAATAGAATTAATACTGTTAACTAGAATGATATTTTAAAATTGAAATAATAATTAATTGAATGAGATTAATTATATCAATTCGTTTGGTGATAAATTACATCCAGCAGTAATTTAGAAGGTTGCCTGAATGATGAAGTAATGTATAATTATTGGATCTAAATTAAGAGGGTTAGGACAACAATAGATGAATAAAATGTTTACTTTTTGTTATATTTGTATTGTTAATTATAAATATGTTTTTTTGTTGTAATCTATAATCTAGATTTAGCAATATTATATTGAATTTGCGTCATTAAGTTTATGATAATAATTGAGTGTGTTTGTCTTAGAATATTCTCTTCACACAAAATATCATTATTTGGTTAGATTTTAAAACATGGATAAATAAATAATGAGTGAATCATTACTATCTAAACAATTAATTTTATCATATTTGACATACGTCGTTAATGCACTTTCACTAGTCTTCAATCATATTGATATTGATGGATTTTGTGCAATTTACACAACTCTCCGCTTAGTCAAATAATACACACAACCCATCATATACATTCTTTCAAAATAAATATACACAAATTATTTTTTAAATAAAAATAAATATCTTAGACTACAACAAATCCAAATTAGCTCTTACATGAGAATTATACAATCGTAACTATTGACTCCCTTCCCTTATTTGTAGCTTAATTGGTGAGGATGATGGAATGTTTCTTTAAAATAGATTAGAGAGAGAGAATAGATTTTATGTTGAGTAGTCAAGACCAAAGTAGATTTTGCAAGTAGAATGAATACAACTCAAGTTACTTTGAACATTGTTCAAGAAGTTCCAAAGAGGAGATATTTACTTTTAATGCCATCAAATCATCCTCATTATGATTATGTATTGCTTGCTTTTTGAGTCTTTGATAAAAATTTAGAGTAAATAAGTTGATAGTGAATATTGAACAAATACAACGGAACATAAAAAAACAACATTGAGTCAGGGTCATGGTTAGTAATTATTGGTGTGAATGAAGTTGTATACTTGTCCAGTGTCATGTTGGGACCTTTACACACTAACTCACAAAAGTTACTTTTCACACTAGTCTAGCTAACTTTAAAGATAGGAATTTTCAATTCATAAAATTGTGTAGTTTAGTGTGCTACTTGCACCATCAAGGTACACAGAGACTATATAAGCATGGTCTTACGTATGTCAAAGTTTTGTAAAGTTAACAAAGGAGCTTCTATTTACATGGGGTCAACCCCCAATTAAAACAACCAATGAGGGCTTGATTCCTATAATCATACACCACCACTACCCTACTCAACTCTACTCTACTTTGACAAGCCACTACGTGTGTACCACTATACCTCTTACCTAGTGGTGGGATCACTCACCTAGTATCCAAATAGTGCTAGGGATCTTCTTGATTTAAAAAGGTGTATTTTGGGGGTGGGGATGAGGGGAAGCATAAAACTTCTCCCGTGAAGTCCATTTTCTAATTTCTCATAGGCGTTGAAAAAGTGTTTCTAATTATTTTGTATGTATCCACTTGGATTTTCTAGATTTTAACCAGGTACTTAATATTTCAATTTATAGTCAACTTTTGTACTTCGTAATTTATTTTCAAAAAATTACATATAAGTGTTTATTTTCTTGGTAGTCATTTTCTTAGGTTACAAAGGGTTTACACTAGTGCTTTCTCTTTTTTCACTACTTTCTTTTTAATAATGGATCAAATTTCAATCTCTTCTTACACCATACAACTATTATGAGTGGAAATCCAAACTAAAAATCTACCTGAGACAACTAGGCTTGTACTAAACACTATGGGTATAGAAGGTAAACCTTCACTTATTACAACAAAACTAAAGTGGTATTGCATGTGTAATAAATCCTATGAAACATTATGAATATCAAATTCTCCTTATCTTCACTTTCATACTGCCTCTAACCACATCACACAATCAAATATGAACTTAGACATTAGAGGATTTATTTAGAAAGTGAGATACTTTAAGAGGCTATTAGTTGGAGAATAATATTTATAGTTTGAATCCTAGTAATTATGACACAATCTAGGATTTCTTCACCAAGCTCAAACAATTGAGATTGCAATTGAAAATATGTGATATTGAAAAATAGAACTCTTGGTTGATTGTGTTCATTCTTGCTAAAATTGGTCCTAATAATTCAATTTGTATTTCAACCATCACTTGATAGTTTTGCTACTCAATATTCAAGGACTGGGTTAATATAAAGCATATGGGTACTCTAATGTCTACAAAGTCATATGCTTTTATTGCTAATTAAGGCACAAAAGAGAAAAAGGCTTCAAATGGAAATGAAAAAAAGTCAAAAAAATAAGAATATGCAAAATGATGAGCAAGACAAGGAACAAAAACCCAAAACAATCCTCAAGTCTTGCTCATCTCCCAAAGGAGAATCACATAAGAAGAGACTCAAATGTACATGTTTCAGGAAAGTTGGCCATGATGAAAAATTGGTATTTTCTTAAAGTAGATTAATGAATTGATTTGTCTCCTATAGAAACACAATATCTTCTTATTTTCCTATGACCTTGTCAAGGGACTTTAGGAGGTCTTACGATGCTACTAAGGTGATGTAGATTTATTCTCCACTAGACTCTTCTTTGTCCACTTCACATGCGGCTCCCTTGGAGGTGGTGGTGGGGGAGCACGATGTCCCTTATCCCTAATCTATTGATCGAGATTAAGATTTTTCTTGGATGGCCACCAAAAGAAGGAAGATATGTCTTAAAGAATTGGTCTCAAACTCACATCATAAAGTTAAGGGGGTGGGGATTGATAGTAAAATGCCAAGCATGGTCTAGTTGTAGCTTCTATGGTTTGTGGACTTGAGGTCCACTATTTTTATTTTGTAGTAGCTTGATTGCTATCTCAATATTTATTATGTGTCAAGACCCCTTCAAATCATGTGGTTTTTGGTTCATTGAAAATTTTTGGTCATGTTTCTGGTCATGTTGTTAAGGATTTTAGGATCCCTTAAAAACCTATTTTATCTTTAATCAAAAATTATGTCAATTTATTCATCATCTTTACAATCAAATAATAAGAAAGGTAAGGCACTTGTTTTTTTTTTAAATAAGAAGCAAACTAGGGTGGTGAACCCACTAAAACCAAAATCTCCAAGGGAAGAGTTACATTAGCCAATAATAGACCACTTATAGAATTACACATCATTAATAGACCACCTACAACACACAAATAGCACTACCAACAATCCCACATCGGGAGTGGGTTGAACTTTCACCACAACTCGAGGATGAGTTTGGGAAGAAGAGGAAGAAATACATTTCCTCCATTGACTAGCGATAGTCCAAGAAATATTATCATCTACAACACCAAGACAAGGGGGGTGAGGGAGAACCCCCACAGGGGGCATGTCAGCACACAAAGAGGTAGTAGGCTAACAAATAAAAAGGAAAACATCATCCATCATAGGTTGGAACTAAATAAGAGAAGCAAGAAAAATAGGTTGCAAGCACAGAGCAGGAGGATCCCTAATAGGGTCCACATGGCATGAGAAGACCACACCAACAATAAGAGGCTCATCATCATCTTGGGAGTAGTCATCACCATCTAGGGAGGAGACATGAGAAGAAGAACTGGAAGTAGACAGTCAAGTAATCACCATTAGAAGGTAAGGCACTTGTTAATCCTTTTGGCTTTGGTTAACAGTTTCTTGCAAATTTATTTATTCTCTTATATCAACCATCCATTAGTTCTTCCTTTACTTTTCCCACTGATCATATTTAAGTTATCGTGCATTAACGTGCATCAAATATGCATACAACAATATTGTATCTCCCTACACAATCAGGCAAGATCACTACTCTAATGCTACTATAATCTCCCAAATCTAAAATTTCTAAAAATATATGATTTCTATTTTAATCTTTTAAAAAAAATCAAATAGAACTTCAATTGGAAAATGTAAAAGAAAGTATCTCAAATCCACAATAACTAATTGAACAACTTTTTATTACATTTGAATTATCTTACATCAAGTCAAGAGTTTATTTACAAACCCTAGCTGAACTATCAAAAAAGATAAAGTATGTACTTAGAATAAGTTAATGAATGTGGAAATCCAACGTACACTTTGCATGTTGAAACTAGATTTAGAAGTGCTAATCTTGGAACCAATGTGATCAACCTTCAATGTCTCCTAGAGCCTTTTAATAGAAACCCATTCTCACTAAATGTTTGGATGGTTTTAATGACAATGGACACTAATGAATAAACCTATAATCAATATTGTATGGTAGTGAATAAGAGTCTAGGGAAGTGGTAGCTACTTGGGAGTATATAAGGATTGATGGATAACAAGTATCAATTGAACTCTTCTCTTGTACTAAGGGTTTTTTGTTGCTTTTGTTTCTTCTTCTAATGACCATGACTTGTTGTTGAGCAAGCTATAAGCTTCGGGAGTTCACTCCCTCTTGGTCAAACTCTAAATAGATTTCATTAACCTTCTTACTGAACTGTGCTCAATGTATGTCTAGTGTGGGTTTGTCTTCCCAATCATTTCCTTTATTTTGGGGATATTTCTTGTTTTGAGGCCAATGACAAATTTTTAGGCCACTTCTTAAAAGGTTGATGATTCCACTTCCATCATGGGTCATTCCACTTTTGCATACATTTTGATTGATATTGACATCTCCACGCCTCTTCCTACATATGTGGTTCTCATGGTTAGGGATAGGCCATGGACACAAACATTGGATTATGACAACCTCCCCTATCAATGTCGTTGATGCTTCTCTACTGGTCACTTGGTGGATGATTGTTCCCTCATGTGTCCTAAAGGTGTTGTCACTTGGTGGAAGGACACTAGTGGTGATCATTGACTATCTTGGCTTCTGATTCTTCTTCTAATGACTTGTCATTAGCTAATGATGACTCCTCCTAGGTTGATATCATGCCTCTTATTATTGATATGGCCTCCTCTGGCCTCATGGATCCTACTCTCCTCATGTTGCTAGTGTGGTCTCCTCAAGCCCTGTGGACCCTACTCTATTTGTTGCTCCTTTACTCCAACCTTCGGTGGATGACATTTTTCTTGGTCAACACTCTACTCCTAGTGCTAACAAAATCCCTAAGGGGATTCTCCCTTATGCTTCAAATTCTTATATTCTCTAAGTGATAGTATTGCTTGGATTTTTGTTTTTCTACAACGAAAGATCATTCGTCCTCCTCTTCTCAAGCTCTTCCCCAAGTTATGGGTGAAATGTTTTCCCACCCTTGATGTAGGTTGCTCAATGTGTTGTTAATGTACTAAAAGTGCTTTGTTATGGAATTTGTCTTGTTGTTAGTGGTTGTAACCACCTGAATTTGGTCTATCGCAACTATGGAACCTATTTTCCCTAAGTGTGATCATACCCTTGATTTATGTCCAAACGACCCTGTTACTGCTTGGCATAATTCTTTTAATCAATTTAATATCCTAGGTGATTTTTATCACTGATT
>MU225941.1:1578395-1620838 GCA_018584345.1 Thuja plicata
GGGCTATTTTTAGCCTTTTAAAACAATACACATACTCGGCCGAGTATAACTCGGCCGAGTACCTCTCGGCCGAGAGTTCTCTGCCACTCAGCGCCGTGTGGCAGCCACGATGACTCGGCCGAGTATAACTCGGCCAAGAATGGCAAGAATCTGACCCCCGAAATGTCCCCAGGGGTGACAGATTATTGTGCATTTACCCTCTATCACCAATCATATTCTTCTTTTTGTTGAAAATTTTTGGTTTATCATTAGAACTTTGATCATTTTAAATAACTTTACAAGTCCCTTGCCAATTAGGGATCTTCCAATTAACACTCTCTTTTCAATTATTTCATCAAAAGAAGTAATGTGCAACGGATTTCAAATGAAAGGGTAGTTCTAGATTGAGGTTGGTGAGAAAGATGTGGACTAATTGTTTTTTTATCTAGGCCATGGGAACCTACTTGTGAGGCTCCTCCATTGTTGCAAGAAGAGAATCTCTCCTCGTTTCTTTGTTTAGTGTTACATAAGTCCATCATGGTAAGCTCATATTCTATGTTATAAGAAAAAAAGTTTCACAATTTTTTGTATCAAATTAAAAACAACATAATGAAACCTTTAGGTAAGTGAAGAAGTCATTCAAGGGAGTGTCCATCTCAAATTTTTAAAAAGAGGTAGATTAGAAAGTCATCATTGTGTGCAACTTCCTAGCATGTCATATAAAACTCTTTAGTGTGATCCCTTATATTTGTCAAAATGTGACACTTTAAAGTGAGAAGGAAAGGTTGTTTGGGAGGGTGACCTATCAAATAGGTAAGGACACAAATCATCAGACTTATAAACATTGTTTTGAATAGAGCACCTATCTTGTAAGTATTTGATGGCATATTCCATTGCTCTCCACTCTTGATCAAATGCCAAGGTTTTGAGTGGATGGGATTATTTTGTTAGCCACAAATTGATAACCTGAATGAGAGTGACCTCTATCACTAGTGTTTTATTGTCCATGACATCATCAATTTTTCTACAACCAAGTTCCATGTTATTTATAATGTCATTGTGAGCATTGGTGCAATCATTAGCTTCATCAAGGTTAACATTTACCCACGAACACACAAGACGAATAAAAACGAAAAAACAACAACAAAAAAATCCCTAAGATAAGGTGTAAAAAAGTTTTCAATTTTTTAAATCTTTGACAACTCCAATCACCAAATTGTTAGTAATTTCAAAATTGGTCTTGGACTTACAATTTTACTACATAGGCAACATTAGTAGAGCAAACATAAGAGAAATCATGTTAGACAAGGGTCACAAGCACACAAGAAACAAGAAAATCAGTAAACGCCCAAGAATTTAATAAAAATGTTGAAATAAAACACTTAAATACATATCATATATCTACTTGTTATTTTTCAGAATGTATTTAATATCTTTGTGTATCATGTAGTTAATAGTATGGAAAATATATTATTATTAAGAAATTTAAAATTATTAAATATCTTTTAAAACCTATTTTAAGATTTTATGATTATTATTTTGATCTTCTGATTATTTCTTCTTATTTTTTCCTCTGACATCATTCTTTTGTTCTCAGCCGGTACTTATTTTCTACCTTCTATTTTTTGCTTGCAAATTTACCAATTGATTCATGTTATATATACATGTCTTTTAATTATCAATACCTGCTAACATAATTATAGGAATTCATAATTTAAAATAGATGATATTGATACAACGAAAGATAAATATTTTCATTTTTTTAATTATGAAAGTGAATAACATTAATATAGTTAGATGGTGGGTTTTCCACAGTCAGTGAATTCTGATGAAACTTTTGAATAAAACTGTGTATAATTTTAAGACGAATAGTAAACCCGGCCTCCTCGGTTTGGACTTGGAGGCATTATAGTATTCATCGGCATGTTCAGTTCATTTTGTTTTTTAAATTATCACCTTTTTTGGTTAAAGTTATAAGTAATGGCAGGTGGGTATTCTGTTAAACAAGATAAAATATCAAATGCTGTGTGAACAGGACATTGCCAAAGTTAAGAAATACAGTGAAACTAAAACAGAGGATTATAAAGACATTTTTCTAACCAAATACTTGTCAACGAGGCAAGTCGATGCATTTCATTCAATTTTTCTACCCGGAATCTGTAAGCTACAATCAACCGAGTATAGCGTATTGACAAATATATTAATAGATATCTACCTATATCCCTAGAAACATTAGATCTAGCTTAAAACTCATCAACAGCTACTCCATCTCGAAGCACCTCATATGCATCTCTTGGCCTGGACTTTTTCACGCCTGCAGTGAAATGCACCTTATTTGATCGTGGCCCATCTACTGAAATTGTGGTAACTTTGACCCATAAGACTAGTTTGGTTTTCATTCCTTCAATTCCCGTTAGTTTTCCCTTCAGCAGAAAGCCTGACACTCTTGTAGCATATCTCACAATTGAAGAATCCTTGAAGCCCACCTCACAAACGGAAGGCATATAGACAGTAATTTTTGCCCTCACTTCATCAAAATCATAATTGGTAGCATTTTTGGGGAATAGTCCTGGGGGAAGATTATAATCCTGTAATAACTCTGCCAATGGTTTTTGCGTTTTGCCTGCAAAAATATAGATTGAATTAATCTTTCGGCCCAGAGTTATACCAACATACAAATACAAAAGAATATTCCAGAATATCCAAACACAACTGCATCTTATGATATATTACTAGTGATGCACTTCAAGTTCAAATATTTTCAACAAAGAAAGAGAAATGTGTAAGCAAATAATAGAGCTTTAAAACTGTCGCATTGTTAAGCAATTAAGATTCATGAAGGCATCTACTAAGCTCGCTTCTATTTGCAGATTTGGCTGCGAGGATTCAAGGGTATGATGGGATGTGATATCTTTTTAAGTCTGAACTTGTTGCGACACAAGACAAGAGGCAACCTATCTAAGGGTTTGGCTTTGGTTTGATTAAATCACTTTCCTGAGCTGAGCTTGCTGTACTGAACTGAGGATATTTAACTGAACTCAAAATCTTTGTTGTTGTCACATGTCCGAATGGAATATATTACATATCTAATTTTGTTCTGGAGCTTGAGATTGCTACTCTCCACTAGTACATACATTTGGTAAACAGTTATCTTCCCCATTCTTATGCTAATTGATTGAAGTTCTAGAAGCTACAGTGAACTGGGGAATATTTGATTGAACTTACAGTCTTTATTGTTATCACATGTCCTCCTAATGAAAAAGATTACATATCTAGTTTTCTTCTTGTACTCGAGATACTGCTAGCCTCTACTAGTGCATACATTTAATCAACCGTTATTTTCCTCATTCTAATGCTATTAAAGTGAGAAATATATATTATTATATTGCTATATTGGAAGATTTGGTTATGATTTGATACTAGCTGCCTTTGAGCTCTTTAAAGTACCTCCTGATGCTTGTGTGAGATCTAATTGAATATTATGAATTAATAGATTGTTCTCTCTTAGGTGTCACACCCTTTGGATAGAAGCTCTTTGACAATCTTGATTGCTCTCCATATTTGTTCTTGCTGCTTCTGAAGTGAAAAATATAGCTGACGAACATGGCCATATTTCTCACCTCCCGGTCTGATATATGCAACATTTTTATAGCTCATTTGAATCTATCTTTTTATACATCCTTCCATTAGCATAAGATATAGAGAGGTAAGGCCTTGTCTAGAGTGACCTCTTAGTGGGATGCATTCTATAATGGATAGAGTTACTGAAATATTAGAAATGGATTCAAATGATCTAGCCTGAAGAAGGATCTAACTTATCTTGGTCACACAAGTTGTTTCTTTAGCTGTGGTCAGACCCAGCACGCCTTTGACAGAATCAACCACTTTAAGCATGAACTTTATGCATATTTCTACATTGGATCATGTAGAAATATGCTTTTATGACAACTTTATATATGAAAATTTAAATTGTTTAATGTATGGTTGGGCATGTGGGAAGACCCTTAAGGAATTGAATGGGTAACTGAAACTCCAGCAAAAGAAAGGGAGAAGTCCGTGCCTATTTTGGAAACAACTGCATTATTACCACTATCATACTATGGCATGGTTATACCTATTTGGCATTTACTTCTTTATCTTCGGTAAGAGGACTCAATGCCTCAAAGGAACCAGGAGAACCCTTGTGTTCAATAACTGGCAACAGGCATATGGAGTCATAAGTGAACCACTATTCAAAATGGAGTGGCAAGCAACTTAAGTGGTACTAATCATATGAGTAATGGTCTTATGGTAGGTTTGAGGTGATCAAACTTCTTTCCCTATTGATGTGGTGTATAGAAGTGGTTCAAAATCCATCACTATGAATCACGTATTCCCTCTGCCAAAGTAGGTTTCTGTTTCAGATATTTCTCCATAGCTTGCTCTAATACTCTTTTGTTGCAGCTACTCCTCAGCAGAGTCCTACCCCACCATAGAAGATTGGACTTTTCCTAGACAAGGAAAAATCATGTAAAGTAGACTGAGTTGTGCTTTGAAGCATATCTTTATAGCCACAAAACATTGTCCTGAAACGGCTTATGAGAAATCATGGCATCAAACATGTGTGTTACCTCCTCTAGGTAGATAAATCCTAATACTAGTATGAGATTGCAGCATACTTAACCTTGAGGTTGAGAATGAACTACCGGAGGAATCCGTGCACATATGGTTCCTCTATTAGAGCACAAACACGGAATTAATCAAACAGCAATGAGACAGAGATGGAAACCAACTAAATGGTTGCATCTTAAAATGGATTTGGTGAAACACAATGAGTAGAACTAGCTTACCACTTACTGATTCATACAATCTGGAATCTTCTTAATGCTAAACCAATAAGGATGCTTGTTTGAGAGAAATGTAACATAAACCTCCTCTACAATTTAGTCAACACATGGACATCCATCAAATCAACTTTACTTGAAATTGAACTTTCAACTTTCCCCAGATTCACAACAACTAACATCTTATTCCCATATAAAAATTCTCAAATGATATTTTTTCTTCTCTATGGATTAGTGAAATCCAACACAACAGCCATAAACTCCCTCAAAATATAGTATACTAGCACTTGCACCAGAAGAGGGTGCAAGGATTATGCCAATAGAAAATTGTATATAAGTTAATGTGTTAGAGTGTTCAATTTGATATATGTACAAAAGATACAATAATTTAATTTACAATATCTTATGCATAAAAGGTAATTTTTGTATATACAATTTAGAAATGCAGTATACGTTTGTAAACATCTTTTCATATAAAAATAATACATACACATCTTATTATCTTATTTGATTGCCACTTTGATTTTATCATTTTACATGCAATCAAATTGTCAATAAATATGGGTAACAAATTGTCCATATCCTATTTGATTGGGAGTGCCGAAGAGGGTGCAAGGATTACGTCAATAGAAAATTATACAAGTTAATGTGCTATAGTGTTCAATTTGATATCTGCACAAAAGATATAATAATTTAATTTACAATATCTTGTGCGTAAAAAGGTATTTTTTGTATATACAATTTAGAAATGCAGTATACATTTGTAAACATTTTTTCATATAAAAATTATACATACATATCTTATTATCTTATTTGATTGCCACTTTGATTTTATCATTTTAGTATACTAGCACTTGCACCAGAAGAGGGTGCAAGGATTACGCCAATAGAAAATTATATATAATTTAATGTGTTAAGAGTGTTCAATTTGATATATGTACAAAAGATACAATAATTTAATTTACAATATCTTATGTATAAAAAGGTATTTTTTGTATCTCCAAATTTAGAACAGCGGTATACATTTGTAAACATTTTTTCATATAAAAATAATACATACATACCTTATTATCTTATTTGATTGACACTTTGATTTTATCATTTTAAATGCAATCAAATTGTCAATAAATATGGGTAACAAATTGTTCATATTCTATTTGATTGGGAGTGCCGAATTTGGAGATGCTTGTAAGATATATGGTATTTTCCCCTAAGCTTTCTAGGACTTTGAATGAAATGTCTCCACCAGATTCCATGCCACGGACCTTTCAGAATACATACAAAATGGTTTTACTGAGATAGCATTATGAGTATCTAAGCAGCTGATAGAAAGTAATGTTGCTCATTTAAGTTATATCATAGTTCATAGCCATAGGAACAAATGATAAGTTATTTTCACTGGTTATGTTTTACCATTGCAACTGCACACTCATGTGACATTGATATTCAACCTAAAAATATTAACTCTTATCATTTATTGAGAAAGATAACATTGCAACCATTTTAGTGGTATATATGGAGGAATCATAGAAATCAACATGATAACCTTTATTGTATTTTGTCAAATACTATATTTTACTTATAGTCAAAGGTTTGTGATTTTAGTGAGGATACAAATAACATGATTTTAGTGAGAATACAAATAACATGTGTGCGTTTATATTACGAGGGTATTTATCTTCAGTTCATAACTGTTGTGCAATAATATCTTGTTGTCTAATTTTTTTGGAGGTCTTAGAAGTCTTGTGTTTCAAATTAAGACATGGTTTATTAAGCCATAATTTGTATTTTTTGCTTTTATCTTATAAATCATCTTAAGATTATCCACCTTCTTAGTATTATTTTGTTGTCTTTTTTCTTATGTCCAATATTTATGAAGCTCCTCTTTGCAGTCCATGAAATGGGTTGTTGTTAAACGAATTTGGGTACCATCCGGTTAGAAGTAGAATGCTCCTTTTGACGCATCCTGGCACCTCAGAACAATGGTTGACTCCAATCATTTAAATCACCTCTCCAATACAGATTTGAGAGCTGAACTTCCTAATTTGGTTTCTACTGTTATTCCATAAGTTTCTGCCAAAAAACAACTGCTATATTCACTACATAAAATTAGAATGGTATATGTTAATTTTATAGAGTGCAAGCAATGCCTTTACCATGCACAAAACATCAGAACACAACGCTGGAAGATTAAAAATATTTAATCCCCAACAACTGAGAGGTACATAAATCCTTTCACCCAATCTGAGATCAACAATGTCATGATTTGACTGGAAAATAAATTCAAATTTGTTATTTTGGAACTTAGATAACATAAAACACACAGGCAAAGACATTTGAGATTATAAATTATGAGAAACCAAAAATTGAAATTTCGTTGGATCTTTTTTATAGAGTATTACAAGCATAGATATACATTAAAACTTCTCAAACCTTCAACCATTACAAAGAATAAGATTTTACAATAGATATACATTAGAACTAAAACCTTCAACATTACAAAGTATAAGATTTTACAGGGTTGGTTAAAAGAAGTTAGATGTCCAGATAAAATTGAAAGGCAAAATCTTTCACACCATAATTTGAGAAAAAAAAACTTTCCATCCCCAAGTATCTATGGACTGCAGAAATCTAAAACATTTATTTCCAATTCATTCATTGGAAGAACAGCAGAAATCTAAAACATTTTATTTCCAGTTCATTCATTGGAAGTACAGTATCAAGCTGATTTACAAACTCAGAACTACAAATCTCAGATAACCAAATACCAAAAGTTAATTCCTTCGACACAGTTATCGTCGGAGACAAAAACAAAACTATTAATTTTTATTACTTAAACAGACAAAGCACAAAGCAACCCAAATCTTGATCCCCGGAACATGCATTCTCTGACAAATCTGATCTCTAAATCTTAATCCCCAACACAGGAAAACTTTTGCAAAGTTGAAATCTCAAAACTCAAAAATGGCAACTTTGATAAATCTAAAATCTTGACCCAACCAATGCAAAGTTTTAGAAAGCCCAAATCTTCACCACAGTAAGTGCAATTTAGTACAAAGCTCAAATCTTCACCAAAACTAGTACACTTATATATAAAGATCAAATCCTAACCCCAACAAGTAAAACTCCAAGCAGAGGAAGTCAGAAATAGAAGTTTTCACTAAGGCGTGTTTATTAACAAATTAAATCTCCAAAAGATAATGATTATTAATCCAGTCATCACTAACTCAGCTCAAATAGATTAAAAGGCAAATAAACAACCAAAGGGTGTCATTGCAACTCTCACCAGATGAGATATGAGAAAGGCTGTCGTCATGTGACGTATATAATGTAGCAACTAATCTAACCAGATGTTCTACGATAAAGGCTGTCATGAACAAACCATGCCCGATAAGGCACAAGATGGAGAGAAATCCCAGTACGAAGGCTGCATTTGCACAACAACCAATGCAGTTCAGAATGCCGTTCACTTAATAACAATGCCATCAAGACACGAAGCGAGTAGAACTGGGGTACCTAAAGGCCTCCCTTTCGTATCGACCTCTGGTTAGATAGGTCTATCACTGTCTAGGGCATATGGCTCAGCTACGTTCGACCCAACCAACCTTTTAAGCAAGTTACGGTGGGTCGGCCCTTGTGGGAGGGCTAAGACGGAGCAGGTAAGTGCTAGGGCTGACGAGATTGGTTATGCAAGTTAATATTCTAAGAAAATGTATTTTTTTGTCTACCATAAATAAGAGTGACAATTTTAATTCTAACATGACAAAATTGCTGAAGTATGGAAGGCATGTGTGGAGTAATTAGACATCAAAATATAGTTTGGTAAATTTGTCAATGAAATGCTAAGATTTGTGGAGCATCTTTTTCACATTTTCCAGCTTTTTCTTTGACTATCCCAATAAAACATCACTAAAGGTTTAGAAGCAATTGATTGCAATGTGCCTCAGAAATTGAGAGTTGACCTCTATTCTCAACTTTTTCATGAAAAGGCATCCCTACAGATTTGTAACAAGATTTTTGAATTCAATTGCCTACCCTCTTCTTATTCTTGTTATTCTTTCTCATCCAACAACATAACAACAATCCTCCATTAGCATTAATGAACCTCTTCACGTGAAATATTTTTCTGATACAGTTCAAAAAAAAACTCAAAAAATCTCTCATTCAAATGGAACCAATACTGATTTTTTGTTCTATAATAGATAGCATATCTAATAAAGAGATATGGGTACTGAAATAACACCAGATACACTTAAAAGGAATTATACCAGCAAATGTTTCATTAAAAAACTTTGGATTAAGCCGAAAATTCAAAAATTAAATTAACCTTTTCTTAAAAGGGTCCTTGCTTCAACCATCCTAATAATTGTGGATGGGCATGGTTTTCAACCTTCAGCCAAGTCCATTAATCAACTCCCAAGAAATGAGATTCACTTGTGAAAATGAGTTAAACTAAGCATCTAACTTCTTATCGTTTATTTATGATATCCTATTTATTAGGAGAGGCAACACTCACCTATTAGCACCTGTGCAAATGACAATCTGCTATCAACCTCTAAGTTGCAATCAATTCCTTGCCCCTCGCTCACATAGGTGACATTCAAGTGTCATTATTGTTCTTC
Organism: Thuja plicata; assembly: GCA_018584345.1. NCBI lineage: Eukaryota > Viridiplantae > Streptophyta > Pinopsida > Cupressales > Cupressaceae > Thuja > Thuja plicata. The sequence continues at coordinate 1,587,820 of MU225941.1, forward strand.
ATCCATAAGATACCAACTCTAGATGCAACTTCCAACATACTTCTTTTATATGTCCGTTTTTCTCACAACAAGAACAATGAATCTTCTCATTGCCTTGGCTTTTGGGATTGACTGTACTGGTGGCATTTTTGTTGCCTTTTTCCTTTGCTACTATCTTCACTGTTCTCAGCAGCAAGTCACTACTCTCCACCCTATTGCTTGATTCCCATATTTATCTAGCTCAAGATAATGTGTTTTTTAACTGATCAAACAACCCATGATTGTATATTATCAACAATTTATAATCCAGATTATCCTTTCCAGATAAGTAATTACAGTTTTCAATAAAAACATAAAATTATAGAAATAAAATGTAACATCTCCCAATCATGGGATGGAGAGCACGTAGTATATTGGCATCATTTTGTAGGTTGTAATTCATCTACTGGTTGTAGGTCATGGCATGAGGAATAGATAGTCACAAAGAAGAATGAGACATTTGAAGTGCTTGGAATAGGAATTTATCACTTGCAGGTTAAGTATTCAAAGGGGCATAAAACAATGTCTGCTGTTATAGTTGTAATCACTCTAGTGTATTGCAAGCAAAAAGAGAAAACACAAGCAATTGTGAAAGAGAACAGAACAATAGAAGTTTATTGAGGAATGGCTTGGATGTGCTGATAGGCATAAGCAATCGTGCCTTATCTTAATTGCACACTGTGTTTTGGGCCACTCCTCCAATCCTGCAACCCATCGAACCAATTTATGCCCAGTACCTATTTTTGTTTTCTCTTTGACCGGTCATTTACAGTAAAAAAGGAAAGGAAGGCAAACGATTCTATGTATAATGGATTTTCCTAAAATTTGTAATTAAATTAATGAAACATAATAAAAACACCCAAAAAAAACTCACCATCCTTTGTACAGAGAAGCATGCCTAAATAGAAAATTGAAAATTTATCATACGAACTCTTAACAAAATTTGTTTAGATAAGGGTAGATCTCAAGTAATAAACAAGCCTCCATTGGCTCTATCTACATGGACATCTGAGCCAAACATACAAAAACGTCTTCACTTAAGTAGATTTTCAAAACCAAGAAAAGATATCAAACAAAACAAAAAAAAATCTCGTTTGTTTAGTGCTCTTACCTCTTGTGGGTAATCCTAGCACTTGTTCCGGGATCCTAAGAATGCTCCAGGGTCAAATATTTAAATCAAAATTCATTGAAAGCAGATATGATATTCCAGTTAAGGTTTGATATGATCTCCCACCCACCAACGATCTGATTTGATGAGAAAATCAGATTTCATCTGATTTGCATTTACTATAGTGGTTACAGGATCTAATCGGATCTGATTTTATGAGAAAATCAGATTTCATCTGATTTGCATTTATTATAATGATATAAAGTAATTCCGTGTGAGACAATATTCACATATTTTCTGGCGGAATTTACCAGCAAGGACAAAGGTTTCACGAGGCTGTTTTGGGGAAGTTTACCGCCAAAGGGAGAGGTTTGACAGCGTAAGACAGGTTTTGTATGAAAAACCCACACTATATAGCTTATAAAAATGTCCAAAACCAATAAACCATTTTTAGTAGGCTGAAAACTCAGTCGGGGATTCTGAAATATTTCCGTCTGAGAAACTTCTAGATACTCCTAAATAAAGACCAAAAGTTTTCAATACTGCATTTGTCTGATACAGAAACATTTCTGGTTTATCCCATCTATTCTCCAAGTGTTTCACAGAGCTTCTAGCACTAAAACCATGTTTTCTGAAAATTTCTAGAATTTCTAATCCCATTTACATGAGTTTCCACAAGTCTCTGATAAAATCTCTAGGGGCTTCTATAAGTTATTTTCCCTTTCCAATACTTATTTCAAATTTCCTTTAGTGTACCACAAGTTTTTTGTTTTTTCCTAACCTAGCCCTACTTCCAGTAATCACATTCTAAAAGTTTCCAACTGCTTATTTCCAATTTGTGATGCAACATATTCAATGATGATGATGATGATAGCTTTTAACATCTTTTAAACCAAATTGATCTGTTGAACCTCTTAACATGTGCTAATCAGTTTAGAATGTAACCTGTCATTTAACTTGACTGTACAACGTATAATTTGGATTGCATTAATTTCCATCTTTCTCTTCAATCATATTGGGCATCTCCCCATGGGTAGGAGTGTTGTCCTTATGGTTGATTTTGCTACTACAATCCTTAGCTTTCTCAATGTTCATTTGAACTGAACATTCCTACAAAAGTAAAGATATGTAAGGCAGTAGCCACTATATACATATGAATGAAATAGAGATGAGTCTAAATATTCTGTATAATATCATTTATGTATTTGAACATGGTAGAAATTGCCTAGGAGATACTATATACAAGAAACTTGACTTGGCATCACATCCCTCTTTGGAAACAAAATGTATATAATCCAGAAAAGAACAAATGACCTGTGATTTGGAGTCCAAATGAAAAGTTGTGGTCTTTATAAGGAGGCCCATATTAACTATTATTCCCAAAAGCAGATCTCAAATGAGACCCGAAACATTGAAATCGAAAAACTTTATATGTTGTTACTACTATCTCAACCTATGAAAAAATAAAACCTTTAACCATGCTATCTTCTCCAATCAAGGCCTCACCTAGACAATACTCACCTTGTGTAAATTCTGACATTGCCTTTGTATTACTTTTGAAAAGAAAAAAATATATGATTTCTGAATATATGATACTCGATTTGGAATATTGCCTGAGAAATTTATGCTCTCTGCAATGTATTGCTGCTGTAATTTAATAATTATTGCTTCAATCAAGGAATCACCTTGGCGAACCCAATGTCAAATCTAATGGAAAATTGGATTCCTCTTCAAAACTTATATGATTTCAAACACACACACACACACAGGCACACGCACACGATTCCAAATCGACATGAGAAAGGTAAGCTCTCTGCAAGGGATCATTGTTGCAGTACCACATTGTCCCAAATCCAAGTATATACGAGGAAGATGTGCTCTCTGCAAAGTATTGTTGCCACAATACCAGATTGTCCTACTTCAATAATTGTATCTCCTAGAAGATGCCTCTCTCAATCTCAGATATGTAGAGAATTCAGCATTCAATTATGAGTTCATGTCAGAAGTTATGAACTCTGCTAGCCTTAGCCTTTGACAGAACAATTGATCTCTAATTTGGTCATATCAAGATGATTCCAAACATGATCCTTCTCTCAAAACACAACAACATGATCGTGGGAAAGATGTCACCTCCACAAGAACATGGGTTGGCCAGAAACGTACAAAGTTATGTTATTTTCCTGGTATGCTCCTGTATCGCCTATGCTAACTATTTGCAATTAACACAGATATACAAGGTAAAGTCCAATAAAAACATGCCCAAAAATGAAACAGAATATCTCCATACAATTGCTGCCTCTCCAAGCCAAATAAGGAATGTGTGAGAGCTGAAATTATAAAATATTTCATGCAGGGTCCACAATAGATATGAACACAGCCTCCAAACTATAGGAACTATAGATAACTACATGACATTAAATCCTCCCTCTGGACACCATAATCACTCATTATTCAACCTCAGTTAATAAGGAAGGAAAAAACATGTATACATTTGTCTGTATCTACTTATGTCTATACATAGTATATACGCATCCATGAGCAGCCATGCTGTCATACACAAACATACATATACAATAATATATTAAAAGTTCTAGATTTAAAATGAGGTTTTCACTTGCTTGAATCGCATCTATATAAGGCATAACCTAGAGCTTATATACTAGGAAAGATTAAATCTTCCACATTGATAATAATCACAATTCTTTGTACAGCAGCAGCACTTACAGCAAAATAAAGGGTCACATTTGAATATATCGAGCATCAGCTCTTGTTAGACCAGAATATCTTTTAACTACTTATAATTGCATCACAATTGAAGAATAAGAAAGGTACCTTTCAGTTTATTGAATATCCATTTCGCTCCTCCTTCAACCGTATTTGTGAAAGACTGGAAGAACAATATAAAATTAATTCATTAGCCATAATAGCTTGAACAGAAAAGTAAGTCAAACATATGAAAAAGATAAACCTTAACTCGATTGTAAAACCATAAAGATATTAAATGCTTGGTCAGAAATTGAAATTTTGCCCTGGAAAGAAATAAAAGACGCATTAAACATTGAATGCAGAATTTAGGTGTAGATATTATATTACCGATAGTCCAATTTAGTTGAGAACCTTTACTCCATATATGCTCCTGATGTCTACTAAGAAATCTTCTATGTAATAGTACTAATATAATTATATAAGTATAATTGGTTATAAAGATTCATAGTGCTCTTCAACTACAAATTATTACCCAAACAACACCCACTGCTATGAGAGGAAAATTTACAGTCAGACATCACCCATGACTATCTTTCTCCCATCTGCAAAACAGATCTTTTGTTCAGAATCTTGCTATCAATTAGAACTTTTCCAAAGCCGTGATCATTTGAGGTGGACTCTAGCAGGTTCCTGTCAAAAATCTGCCTTGTCATCTTCAGGGGAAGCTAAGGGCTTTCAATTTTTTAGGGTGAGAAAATTATGAAACTCTTGACAGAGGATCTGTGAGTTTCCGCAGAGCTTTTTATGGCAATGCAAGGCCCTCCAATCATGTTTATTGATCCGCAACAAGGGGCAAATAGTATTCTCCTTGAGCATAGGGGGGTCTAGAATCATGGTTCAAAATCACATGAGTGCTGTACCATTCTTCATTTTTTTTAATGTTTCCAGTGGTTGTTCTGTGGTTTGTTTTTCAGATTCCTAGCTTGACAGAGAGCAAGCATCTCTCTTCTGGTTAACAGTTGTCAGACCCTACCAGTCACAGAGATTATCAGAAGTAACGATTCTGTCCTGGGATATGGATGTTGGCCAGGAGAAATTGAAGATCAATCATCACCCCAAAGGGTTTGCTGTGGTAAAGTTAGTTATCTTCTCCCTTGGTTAGGGATAAGGCTCTTAGAATCATCTCCTTATGATCAGAATGGCCTATTAATCAATCTGAAATGCTAGGGCCGAATTTTGTATTTGAGCCTTCTCTATCTTGTCTCTCTGAAATTTGGATTTGACTATATGGAATTACCTTAGAGTGTTGGTATACAGAGCATCTTGGAATATTAGCAGAAGCTTGGGGCAGTTGGTTAAAGTTGATCCTTTGTAGCTGCAAATGGATTCATATTGTCTTTGCTAGAATTGAGATAGAGAGATAGATGTGGGTTTATAGTTTCCCAAAAAATCTGACTGTCCTCTTCCTTTGGTTCCTTTTATCAAGAACTAGATTACAAGGGCATCCCCTTCTGCTACCATTCTTGTCTTAACATAGAAACCTTGTTCACTTCTGCTTCAAAGGCATGACTGATTATCAGACCATTGCCAGTTCCTCAACCAACTTTTGTGTTCAAGAAGTTGATCTCAAAAATAAAAAAGGATTTCATTTCCTGCATCATCATTAATAGTTCTCTTCAGAGGATGTTTGTCCCCCAAATGGAAAGCTTTTAACAATGCTCCTCTTGTGAAGTGTAAATCTGCATTCGCTTCTCTCCGAATACCTAGAGCTGGGCCAAGTGCATTGTCATGTCCAGATCCCGTCTCTCCTTCACCTCAGGGAAAGTTTTCATTTGTGAATGGAAATTTTCAGACTCCTGGAGAGGTAGCTAGTGAGGACTTAGTTCCTGCTGAATGTGCAATCTCCCACAGATCTGCACAAGGAATCAGACGATCTTGATGATGAGGGGAATTTCTTTGAAGGCTTGTGAGAAGATTTGTTTGAGCAAAATGAAGAAAGCAGCTGGACTCAGATGACACTGAGGAGATCTGGAAAAGTTTGGTAGGTTTGCAACATTTAACCCTCTGGATCAAGAATGTCAAACAGTCAAAAAAGGGTAGAAGAAAGACTGAGCAGCAAAGGTTACAGGAGTCTTTCAAAGCAGAGATTGATGAAGGTTCTCAGTAAACTATGGATGGCTCCGTGACACAGTGGAGGGGGAGTTCTCTGCACTGACTAAATGAAGATTTCATCACAGGATATTAGGGGCTTTTGTGCCCCTAATAGGAGGCATTTGTTAAAATGCCAACTGCTGTTATTCAAACCAGAACTGATCTTTGTTCAGGAGAACAAATTTCCTTCCATTGAACTGTTATCTTTCATTTCCCGATCCTGGTTGAGTAGAAAGGGCCTAGTGATAGATATCTCTACCTAGAGCTTCAGGGGGTCTTTGTATTGTTTGAGACCCCCTTAGCTTATGTATCCACCTAATTGCTTCTTCTTCAAATTGGATGGCTTGTAGGTTTAATTCCTGTTAGGAGGATATTTCAGATTTTTGTTTGGATGTGTATGGTTCTACCACTCCCATAAGGAGATCACATTTTTGGTAGGATTTTCAATCCTTTATAGTCTCATGATCAGTGGGCTTTCTTAATCAAGGGAAATTTTAATGCTATTTCTGGTCTTGAGGATAAAATAGTTGGTCATAAAAGAGCAACCAAGACAGAATCAAATTTCAAGGCTTCTATTGATTCAAATGTGATTTGTAATCTTGTTCCTAAGTTGGGCAATTTTTCTTAGAACAATAGGAGAATTGGCTTTTGCATTATTGCAGAGCGGGTGGATAGATTTTCTTGTTTATCCAGTATGACTTGTTAATTAGTAAGTTTCTGCATCTTCAATTCTCATTGTTTCTGCAGATAATTTCCATATTATGTTGGATATTGAACTGGACTCTGCTTCGAATTGTTGCCCCTTCAAATCTGAAACAATGACACTTTGTAGTCCTGATGTCTATACTTTGATGGAGAATGGTGGAGCAATTGCTCTGTAATAACCAGCTCTACATTGTTAAAAGCAAGTTGAGGGATATTAAATTGTGTCTTAAAATATAGAACAAGGAAATTTTTCAAAATATCTTTGCAGAGAAGGCGTGGCTGAAAAGAGAAATAGCGGATTTCAACCTCTTTATCCGATCAGAAGGTCTTTCTGATGATCTTACAGCCAAAGAATCTGCTACTTTTCTTCATCTAGAAGAACGTTATGCCAAAAAGGAGATCTAGAGGGGGTAAAAATGTCAAGTGAGGTGGATCAAATATGGAAACAGGAATTCTAAGTACATTCATCAGGCTATGATGATTAGGACTGTTAATACAGTTCATTTTATCAAGGAATCCTCTCGAACCTTAATAAGTGAGCCCACAGCAATTCAGAATGAGGCAGTCCACATTTTTTACCAATTTTTGTCTTCTCCAGCTGACTCGGGAGAAAGGAATTTCTCATCCTTTACAGAGGAAATCCCTCACATGATCAACAATGATCAGAATAAGCAGTTTTGTACTCCCTTTAAGGTGGATGAAATTCAGATGATTTTCTTGCTATAGAAGGATTAAGCTCCTTGTCCTGAAAGTTTCCAGGCATGGTTTTATCAGGCCTTCTGGGATATTATTGGCAGTGATCTTATATATGTGGTGAAAAAATCAAGAATATCTAGGGAAGTTTTGAAGGACTGCAAGGGCACCTTTTTGGCTCTCATTTCAATAACGAAAATCTCTCTTCCTTTCGGGACTTGAGACCATTGCTTTGTATAAAACAGTGCAATAGTTATTTTCTAAAGTAATAGTTGAGAGATTGAAACCCCTTCTTCCTGCCCTTATTTCTCCAGTGCAAGGGGCTTTGTTCAAGGACAACAAACTATTGATGGTGTCATTTTGGCTCACAAAAATTTCCAGCTTATGTAAGTTTGATTAGGAGTTAGGTATGGTGATCAAATTGAACATTATAAAGACATGAGAAAGTGGATTGAGCTGTTTTGAAGATAGATTTAGTTTCATTTTGTTTCTCCCTTGACTGGATCAATTGCATTCTCAGTACAGTTTTGAATTTGTGGTTTTCAGTTGTTGTCAATGGCAGCCTAAGGTATCCTTCATGGCAACCCCCTCTCTCTCTCTCTCTCTCCACATTTTAGAGGCAGAGGCTTTTGTACACCATATCAGTTCCTCGAGAGATCAATCATGTCTTTATGGTGTTAGGGGTGTAAAGAGCATGGAACCCCTTCACCCATCTCCAATTCACAGATAATAAATTGCTGTTCAGAGAAGCCAATGTTTTGGAAGCTCAGACATTCATGTGGATTCATGAGGATTATGAATCAGGTTCCGGTCATCTGTTAATCTGCGTAAATTGAGAAATTTTTTCTTCAATGCAGTTCTGACAGTTCAAATTCATATTAAAGATATTTGAGCTTCCAGGCAGAAACTTTGGGATTTCCTTGTTCACAGGCATGGCAAGAGATCATCTATAGAAAGACTCGATTTTTAAAAATACAGAATAAGTTATTAGGTTGGAAAAGCCGTTGACTAAGTATGGATGGGTATATTACTTTGATCAAATCAGTTATTCAAGCCATTCCTATTTATATGTTTTTGATCCTTCTGGTTTCAAAAGCTACTCTGAATAAGCTAAACAGTATTTGAACAACTTTCATAGGGAAAGGAAACTAGGAAGAGAAGAAATTCCCTATAAAATGGGATTAAGTTACCAGTCTGCAGTCCCAGGGAGGCTCAGGCATTAAGCGTCTTGAGCTTCAGAATAAGATGTTTGGGTCCAAACTAGCATGGCAAATGGTTATTGGTCATAACTAGCCTTGGTGCAGGTTGTTTAGGAGCCAATATCTGGCCTTCAGGGATTATTCCTCTCTTTTTTCCTCTGTCCTCCCTAAAGGTTTGGCAATCTGGAATTTATTCTCTTTTAAAAAGTTGATTTGAGATCACCTTTCATGGAATACTGGGGATGGATGTAAAGCTATGTTCTGGGAGGAATCACTGCTGGCCTCCCTCTTCTTAAGAACTCCTTGGCAGTAGAGAATGCCCAAAGCTCTTTAAACTCTCAATGGGAATCTTACAAGAAGATTATTGGGTGGAAGAAGAAATCCACAGGATTCTGTTTTGCATAAGGAAAAAGTTTGATGATCCCTTTTTTAGAGATTCAGAAATTAGAACACTTGCTGAGAGAGAAGCTTCAACAGATCAGAATACCTAGTTTGCAACTTGATGGTTTTTTGTTTTGGAATGGTAATTCATAGCATATATGAACCTTGCTCACACTATTCTCTATTGCAGAACAGAGATTTCTCTCCTCTCCATCATTGGCTGGTTGGTCTTATCTGGCATAGTGCAGCCCTTGTCAAACACGATGTGTTTATCTGGCTAGCGGGATCAAACAAGATTCTAACCTTCAATAAGTTGCAGAAAAAGGAGGATTTCAATGGTCCCTCTAGATGCATTCTTTGCCAGCGAGATGCAGAATCTGTTAACCATTTATCGCTGCAATGCCCCTTCCCTCAGAAGATTTGATACTTGGTGTTGGAGAATCTTAACATGGTTTTGGTCATTCCAGCTAGCTTGTATAAACATCTCTGCCACTGACCCGATGGTACAACAAACTTAATATTTTTGTGGAAGATTGCCCTCGGTTGCACATTGTAGAGAATTTACTGGAAATCTGGAATAAACCCAACAGATTTTCAGAGATAAAAATGTTTCGTAAGAAAGATGACACAACAAAATCTTTACAGGCACGTCTTCCTATGAAAATCAATCTTTGGCAATGGCAGAGGCTAAGCTTTCTCAGCAAGAAATTAAGATTCTGCTGTCTTGGGGCTTGCCATCTCCCACCATCATTATAAATTCATTGGTGATATCTATAAAGTCTCTAAGCAGATAACTTCCCAGTAGTCCCCACATGCAAGTGAGTCTCTCAATATGAATTTTGATGGGACTGCTAGAGGGAACCCAGTGGCAGCGGAAGCTGGAGTGGTGATTGATTCTTCTTGCGGTTTGTTTGTAAAAGGGGCCTCCTCCTTAGGATTCAAGACGAATAATAAAGCTGAAGTTGTAGCAGTTTTAGAAGGGCTTAAATCAGCAATATCTTCTGCTTTCAAGTGTCTGGAAGTGGAAGGGGACTCCCTTTACTGGTCAACAGTTCGACTAAGAATCATATTAAGGATTGAAGATTGATTAGTATTTACTATTATATATGAAACTTGGCTTTTATGTAAATATTTTCACAAGATGATGATTAAACAGTGCTAAGGGAGGAAAACATGGTTGCTGATTGCCTAGCTAACACTGGGGTGGATCAGATCCCATTTTCTTTGAAGTTCAGCAACAACCCAGGGAAATGTCCTTGCTTCATCAATGGAGGATGAGACTCAAGCTATTGCTGGGTGATTGGACCTATGGTCTTATGAATTTATGAGAGTAGGTATTTTGATCAGTCATTCTGTTGGATGACCAATTAGTTTGTTATAATCACCATTGTGGGGGATATGGAGCAGATTTGAAAACTCCTAGGCAGCTGAAGGTTGGTTTCTATCAAGCAATGATGTTTCAGGCTCTGTTTTCAGATGATCAGGAGAAACTGCTTGGCCAAAAGCCTCTTTAACACACTTTCAAGCGATTGACTATAAGAGTAATCCCTTTTGCCATAAGACCTTTCTTATGCTGTTTCAACCCAGCTTGTGTAGGACTTATCCAGCAAGTTGGTAGAGCCTCTAGCAAGTACTGCCAAGTAGGAGGTCATGAATGGTTTTGGTAGGCATTATGCATTCCAGAATTAATAATAGATGATTTTGAAGTATTCAATGCCAGATAGAGAAGGCCATGTGTACAATGCAGGTCTTTTTTGAATCTGCTCTAGTCATTTGAAGTTGTGCATATGATAGGAGTTCATGTGTTAATGATGTCTTCCTATGCTGCTTTCAGGCCTGGCTAAGATCATTTCAAATGGGCTGTAGACAGTCCTTGGAAGGGCAGATTGAGAAAGATCGCCATAGATTTTAGCACGGCTGAAAGGTTGTATTTAGTCGAGTGACCTAATCAGGTTTCTCTTGTTCTGTTTCAATATTTACCAGAATTCTGGTTTTATGTATAGTGTTATAACTTATTGATATTCTTATTTGAGAGAGGCCCCTTTAGGGACCCCCATTCAGTCCATTAAACCTAACTGCTATATAATTTGCTCCTTTCTCATTGAATGATTTTAGACAATCACCAATCTCTTCTAGAAATACAAATCCATGTCTTCTTCACCTTCAGGGGGCTGATTCCCCCAGAGATCCCTACTTCGCAGCATGGGTGCATGCATCTACAACACAACCACCTCTGACACCTAAAGCATGCAACCATTAACTGGTTCCGGTGGCATGCTTCTAGACCATGTAAAAGCTATGAAACATGTTATTGTTTAAATTGCAGTAATCGCTAAATTAGTAACATGCAAGGCATTGCACAATGCAAACCACTATTGACTAGGAACACCAATGTGATAGTGTATGATTGTCTTAATCACATTATCTAGCACAAATAAGGAACACACAAAGCCTAGGAAACCAGAGCATGTTAAGAACATATATATCTGGTTGTGGAGCCATAAGCTCCTATGTAGGAAAGCTTTTGACTTCTTTTCTTAAATCAAAACTTGCAATGGAAGTTGCATCTTTTAACTCATGCCTTTTGACACTTCTGCTGACAAACCCCTGGTTTCTATCCTAATCAACAAGGGGGCGATGATTTATAGTTAGATTTACAAATATTAAAAGCTCTTCCTCTGCCAATTTGGTAAGCATGGCATTTTGTTTATGATTGATCTATTGCAACCAATGCACTGGGAATGTCAACACCCACATGACACTCAGAATCTATGCTGCAAGTACAATATAGACATTTACCTCACCTGTAGGAAATGTGGGTATGATTGCATATTTGGCACAGAACCAGTTGTTAAGAAAAAGGTTGTTTTCAATAGAAGGGCTTAGGGGACAAACAAAGGAAAACTCCAAAAAAAAAAAAAATTGAACTGCAATTAAAGATTTGATGGAGAAAATTAACCTATTTACTTTGTGCTGTCACTGCTGTGCAAGGCTAACCCTCAAGGGTGACTTTTTAAAATGCACAATGCAAAGGGCAAAAGGTATTAGATTGGTTACACGCCCTTCTGTTGTTATGACTAAATAAGTCTACTACAAGGAAAATATCTCTATTAAAAAGTTGGGCAGATACTCCATCATTCCTCCCAACCAGAAAACTGGTGATGAATAAAAGATTGCAATGGGTAAAAATCCAAAGAGTGGCAGCTCAATGATTCCAAGTGTAATGCATCCAAACAGAGAGGTTTGAATTGCTAACTTCTTCCCCAAGGTCTAGCAGGCAAGGCCAGATTGAAGAATTCATTGACAATGCTTGTTTTACATGTTACAAGGTCAAGCGGTGCTCCATACCTTGTGTAAAAGAGCTAGAGCCATTAGTTATAGTGATGCATAAGCTGGAACAACCTTCAACAACCACATGAAACACACTTCTAAAACTAATGCAAATCTGATTCGAGCAAAACAAAACAAGAGATTTTCTACAGAAAATTTAAACAACTTTTCATTACATCAATCCAAGCTTATTGACTTCACATTCCACTATACCAATCTGATTTAAGTCTGAATATAGACCTACAACAAAATGTTTTACCAGTAGCAAATGGCTTCTCAAAAGCCTTGCTTCTAGATTCACTCCAAAATTTCACCTGCAACAAACAAGTTATTCAACTTTCCACACCAAAACTACACCCAGCTCTCTGTCTTTTCCTCTACAATTTGGGACTTCTTTTTCTTTTCAGAAACCATGCCCCTGAAATCAAAAAAAAACTCTGAAATCCTCTTCCTCAAAAATGCTACCCCAGCCTCCAAAACACCACCCCAAAAACTACGTTCAGCCGCCTTAAAGAAGCACCCACACAAAAACCTTAAATGCAAATCTGTTTATTCTCATGCGTTACTTTCCAAACCACTAACAATTTGCTAAGATTAGAGTCAAACCAGGAAGAATGTAACGGAGAAGTAAAAGGTTCTGAAAATTCCGCAGTGCTCCCTCCACATGGATGCCCCTGCATCACATTGTTTAAATATGGCAATATCTTTTATAGGTCCTTTGCATTCTAACAAAACTCTTCTGTCTGATACAAGGATTATTGGAGAACATGCAGAAAAAATATGCAACTTTTTGAAATTTCTTTTCTTGTTGAGAACTTTTTTCTGCAATAAGTATCTACTTTTCTAGAAAGTCAATCTCCTTTATGGTTACAGAAGCTTGACTCTTTTAATCTGGACACTTGCTGAACTTATAATGTCTAGGCTTTGAAGCTTTTAAGTTTTAAAAAGGAACTTGAATACTTTCCAAGTTGCTCCCAAAGTAGAGATGCTAGCTCCTTACCTTTGTAATGCAGGAAACTCTCAACGTGACAATCTTATGCAGCCCTTATTTCAAAAAAAAAAACAGCTTCACCCACTAACGGCCCTTTCAAATTGTCCCATGTACAGATTACCAAATAACTTCACAGAAGTTCAACCAAGTGTGAGCGTAGGAGTGGTTATGGATGTGAATTGCTTTGGGACCGGGGTGCAACAAGGATCCAAATTTCAGGATTCAGGGAATTGAAGTAGACATAGTCTCTTACATATGTATTCGTACAAAATTTTAAAAATATAATTAAGATTTAGATGCAAAGGTCTAAACCACACTTGAGAATTGGAAGCACTAGCATACCAAGAGGATCTAGTAATGTATAATACTATTAATAGTCCAAACAATCTACAAGTAGTTCTGATAAAGGTCGACAATTTGACAGAATAAATAACAAAAGTGTAAACCAGAAAAATGTAAATGTATAATTCACCTAGCTTCCCGTTTTTAAATTTCTTTTTGGCAAGTGTAAACCAGAAAAAGGGAAATGTATAATTCAACTAGCTTTCCATGTTTTGTTTTGGGCAACCTGAGCCAGCAAGGCATTCAATTTCTTCCCCCCTCCAACAAGCTGCTACTCCTCTTCCAAAACAGAGTTTCTTGTTATTTGGCTGCCCCTGTCTGCAATGATTTCAAAGTGCCTTCTAGCCTCTCCAGTATCAACATTTCATTGATTTCAATCTCAAGCCCCATGATTTGGGCTAGCTCCATTGCCCGACATTACAATTTATTATTGTAACGGCTCTGCCTCCTGTCGCGTCTGGCAGAGACTGTGAAGGCCAATCCTTCTTCTCTGCCCACCATCTCAAGATGCTAAAACCGTTACACATTCCTAAATACTGTGATGCCCAAATTAGTCTATTTTCTGTGCATGTATAATATACATCATACGGAGCTGCTGTAATTGTATTGTACTGAGATAATAAGAACTGATATCCTCTGCTTGAAGAGTGGACGTAGTCCAGCAATGGATGAACCACTATAAACTTGTGTTGTCGTCTCTCTGTGTTTATGCTTTAAATTCTGTTCTGTTCCTTTAATCTTTTTGTCTGCAGTTTACTGTCAACAATTATGCCTCTAGGTATCCCAAATCTTTCCCAATTCCTTGCCAAAAACATGAGCAATTTATTTGATGTTATTTTCCTATTTCCATTCCTTTATTCTTCCTCTGTGATGCCTGAGGGAGCCATCTCCTACCCCACCATGAGCCACATCCTATCTCTATCTCTATCTCTATCTCTATCTCTATGTCTATCTCCATTGGTTATGTCTTATTCTATTACAATTGGCAGGTTTTATACAAGCAATCAAATCAATTGTGCCCTGTAATAGCTCCATTGCAATTGTCATTCAAAACTTTGGAGACACGAGTGTGGAATGTCTTTCTCTGACCCAGTTCAAGCGATAAGGGTGTGGATGCAATGTAGGTAGTAATTGAAGATTGTAGACCAAATTTGATAAAATCAAATTCTGCTGGCTGCCAATCTGTCAAGGAAATAGCAGTTATGAGTTATGTCCCCAAGGTTTGCATTTGTGTTCAAGTCCGCAAAGGAAAAAATTGAAGTAATCGAGAAAAATTCCACGATTAAATTTGAATAAATATAAATTTGCAAATTTTATTTTCATTAAAACCCTTATATTAAATTTAAATAATTTTTAAAATATTAAAAGTTATATAAATTTAAAAATATTAAAAATCAAATAATTTTTGGACTTTTCAATCTAGCCTAATTGTAAATATATTAACTATTAATCATAGTTAACAATTAAAAATACTAATAAAATTTTAAGGAATATAAAGGCTTAAAACTAATCCATATATATTAAAAAATAAAAAGAAGAAGATTTTATTTTTCAAAAAGGAGCTTTGGGCATCAGGCATCAGGCATCAGCCTTACAGAGCCGAAATCGGCCCTGTAGGGCAGCGTTCATGGTTCTTCTTTTCTTTCCTAGTAAAATACCATAAAAAATGATTGCTATGCTTATAACAGTAGTATTTACTATTTTGAAATTTTCCACTGGCAAACTGTACGATCGTGTATGGGTGGACAAATGGCTATTTTGAACAAATTTTATGGGTTTTTTAAAATGTCCGTTGGCTTTCAAATTTCTATGATAAAATACAGTTAACTGTATGACAGATTCTATGACTCGACAAGGATTCCCCGCTGTTGGAAAACTGTTCATTGGCCATGAGAATAAGCTGAGGAGTAGAAGTATTGGAAGTGGTTACCCAAATCTTTTTATCTTCAAGTTGTGACTTCTGTCCGCCTAGAAGGGCATTTGCCTTGTCTAATTGAAGGACCCAACATTCTTTAATTGAGTGTCTAGAGTGCCTGTGTTGGGAACAAAACTTCGTTTTCTTCCAGATGGATGAGCCCAACCCTAAATGAAGCCAATCTGTGAAGAATCCTCACACTATGGTGATCAGTTGACAGAATTAGAGGAGTTAGGAGTAGAAGTAATCTTCTTCTAAAATAAAAACAATTGGCTAGGGTTCAAAGGTTCCTCCACCTTCAAAGCAAGGTTGAAAGCATGCTCTAAGTAATTGATGGTGATCAGATATAACTCTTTTCTAAAGATGAGAAAACAACACAGACACCAACTTGATGCAATGGACTTCATAAGCTTATTGCACCTCCGAGTTAACATTTGGGTGATTGAATTAATAAATTACTGGCAGATCCAGTGTCAAGATGCCTTGCGAAGATGGAATCAATGTGTCAGGCCCTCTGTCTAGCCGAGAGATGAAAGCAAATTCCTAGTAGTTTTCTGATGACTTCTAACTATCAATGGTGGGTTGCTCTGTTGAAACCAGGGAGCCTGCAAGCAAGGAGAAGAAAAACTACAGAATTAGAAACCTGCAGTGCAGGTCAAGGACTTATCTCACGCAATCTCTACAAATGGGCAAAATAAAATGAATAGTAGTGGGGGCATATAACCCATATTGGAGAATGGTCATCGTAAAAGAAAATCAGATAAAGGATAGAAGACAAAATTAAGTTAAGATCAGAACCAGACAGAATTGATTAATTGATCATTTTTTAGCCAAAAAGGAACCAAAATTCCAAAGGGCAGCAGAGGCTTGATTGCCAACCTTTGACACCAACTGATTTGGCATCTCAGTTCTCACTTATAAGAGCTAAGAAACAGGCACACAGACAAGTGAAAATAAAGGGACAACATGTCAAAACTGATTGGTTTATACTCTTTACCAAACGGGGATTAGTAGATGAGGAAAGACGAGGATATTTTGAGGCTGAATGGGGCCAAGCACAAGCATAAAGCCAAAAAGCATCTTTCTTAGTTTATCTTACATCCAGTTCGAAAGGGCATTAATGAACTTGGATTGCATAAAAGGGAAAGCAAATTACAACGATTGAAATATTCACACAAACCCTACAGGTGTGATAATTCTAGATGATGAGATTCTAGGCAGTTTTGAGGAGTTCCAATTTCTAAAATTTGGAAAGGTAACATGAGGGGTCCCCCGGCTTGCCTGCAATGTAGCATTGAAAACAATAAACTTCTAAGTGCACTTTAGTCTTCAATTTTTATTGAAAGAACAACTGTTTATGATATGACATGTCTAACATCCAAAAGAACGGTGCTTCTCTTTGATATTTGACAAGCATTTTAACTGTAAATACAGAACCTGTGGGTAGCTATGTAAGCTCATCATCATATCAGGAAGCAATTGACGTTGAGATTGGTTATAGCACACAATCCCCCAAGGGAGATATCAAACTCAGAGAGGTGATGATTCTTATGTTTTCTTGTGAGCCCATAATGTTGTACTAATAAACATATTGAAATATGCTTCCAGACTAGATTAGGGCTTTAGAGTTCATTTCCAAGCTACTGCAAATTATAAAGCAAACGAACTGAGTAAAGCCTGGATATTCAATCTGTTTGGTAACTTGTGAGTCACTGAGTACAGACAATTGAGAACCAGATCAAAAAATAAGTAGCGTTTTTCAATCATAAGTCTGTCATGCACTCAGGCAATTTCTAAGTGCACTATCAAGCACTAGTGCATTTTGGTTCAAGTTACCCTTACCCAAAGCTAAATAAAAAAATCAGATCCATGTACATGAATTGCGGTGCAAGTTTACATGGCTAACAAGGATTCGAACATTGTATTTCCTGGTTTGCATTTAAACAGGGAAAGACGAATCCACAAAATGCACTTTTGGAGTTGAGGATTGTAGTAACAGATCTGAAGTGCGTAAGACTTTAGTATTGACCCCCAAAAGAACAGATCTATGATGATGTCTTAAAAAGACCCCCCTCCTGTTGATGATGCTCAAGCAAGACTTGGCATTGTTTAGTGAAGGAAACTCGGAAGTATGAACAAAGATGTTGAGGCAATGCATCTAAAGGCAAAGAGTCATATTTTATCTGTGCTGGATATTTTGGAAGAGACCTCCCACGCAAACATTCTGTAAAATTGATCTAACTTCTCAGTTACTCGAAATAATACATGACACATTTCTCCAGAAAAAGAGAAAAACATAGGATGTTTAGGTTTTGATTGACTGAATTCGCCGAACGCTACTGAAACAACCTACAAAAGTATCAAAAATATTTAAAGCATTTCAGGTAAACAGGAAACTTGAGTTCATTAATGTTGGTGGCAAGAACCCAATACCTAAATATATTCTATTACACAGGACCAACAAGATTGTAGGACTATATCCACGGCAATAGAACTGGGATCTTGAAAACTTAGAAATATACAGCATTTCAAACACCAGAGCAAACAGCGTTGTCTTAGATTATAAAAATAAACACATATAACAATAGGATTATAGCCCTATTTCCTCGGAAATGAAATTGGGATCTTAAAAACTAAGAAGTACATTGCATTTCAAGTACCAGAAGAAACAGCATTGCCTTAGATTGGATAAGTTTAAATAAGCACATATAAAAGTAGGATTGTAGACCTGTGACCTAAGAAATGGTAATGGGTTCTTGTATTAAAACAAATATATTGCATTTCAAGGACCAAACCAAACCACTGGATTGAGCAAATTTCAAGACACGCAGATGCAGGGCTAAAACACCATGCATAAAGAATGTACCTACATTGAAATCATCTCCTATTGAAGACAGCTCCTTCTTGGCCTTCTGAGATAACCGAAAAGAACTGACTTTGATCAAGGCCTTCTCCATTGTTATACCACAACTGCACAACAATCAACGCGGAGATGCCCCAGCCTCCCAAGCTCAGCTCGCCACAAGAGGCCTGCATTACATTAAGGTATTGCAGATGATAAGAAAAGCAGCACAACAAGATGAATAAATACAGTGCCTACTATACATATTCAGTTGGGTGTATGCAGAGAGATATACATAGGAATGTTGGAGGTTCTTAGGGGGGAAGCTGAGTGTGAGTCTCCACAATACAAGCGGACACAATAATTATTAAAGGTCAAAAAGTTCAGTGGTAAGATTCTCTGTTTATTAATCTAGCTGGACTGGTCCATGTGGGGGGGTCCAATAATTGACTTTGAGGCTTCTCTTCAGACCAACATTATGCAAAAACTTTACCAAGTTGCTTGTGGAGCTTGCTGGCTCTTGTGGGAAAATAAGCTATGTTAGCTGCATGCAACCTCCAGCGTCTAATACATGCACATCAATAATTTGTGCAGAAAAGCGAGATCCATGGTAGGCATCCGCATGCTCAATCATAATGTCGATGTACAAAAGTATGAGAATCCTGTAAAGTATAATATTTTGAATGGTACGTAACAAAAAAAATTAATAGTTGAATATTATGTTACATAAAAGATTTAAAAGTTGAGGATTCAAGGTTAATAATTGAATAAAATGTGTGTATTAGCTTTAAAAAGTAATAAATTATGTGATTTCATCTTACTTGTTACTTCATTTGATTTCTATTATCTTTATAGACAATCTGGGCCATGGGTTCAACTTCCACTTGAGCAGTTTAATTTATGATTTGTATTAATTATTTGGGTGGGGTCCACTCTTCATCCTATGAGATAATAAGGAGGGCTTGCCCTATCAAAAGCTAAGTTTTAGGTCATTGGACTAGCTTATGGATTTCTTGAATATAAATTTAAAAAAAGAAAACAAACTAACAAACAATACAATTTCACATTAGCATACCAACAAAGCATGACTTCATACATAACTTTTGGTTCTTAATGTACAATTATTGGATGAACTTTGTTTTTTTTAATATTTGGTATGATATCTCAACAAAAGCATGTTGATGGCATAAGATTCTTGGATCATAATGATGGTGGAACAAAATATATAAATTGTGCACATCATTAGCTACTTGACAAGATAAAGTTTTAGTGTTGTACTTGCCATGTAAACCAATAAAGTTAAGATGCACCAATATAGGACCCTCTCCCTTAACATAAAAAGTGAAATGGTGATTTCTTTCTACACATCATCTATGAACATGAGAAAACTACATAATTTATATACTTTATTTATTATGCTACTATTTTTTTATTTTTTACTTGGGAAATGTAAAGTCATTGTAAATTTGTAATTTATATATTTAAATTTTTTTTAAAAAGATGAAATAAAATTTGTATAGATAATTGGATGAAAATGGAGCGCTTTGTACGGAGGCGGGATGATGGGGAGGGAAAAAAAATTGAACAGAGGCAATCATGGAGACAGAGATTCACAGATATTACCACCAGATTAGTGGCGACGGAGATTTCGTGGCAAGTTCTGACATAATCAGCGGGTATGGGGTCCTCGCAACTTTTTCTGTGAGCAAAAAAGACCTTTCAGAAGACTAGATAGACGGTCACAGGGAGCCTTTGAAATTTGTGAGGGCTCCCCCACTCACAATAACGACTTGGGGCCAGATGTTGTTTCCACTGAAGAGCAACATGTAAACAGAGTATGGAAGTACTCGTCCCATGGTTCTTGGCCAAACACTGTCTCTATGCAAAACCCTACATTCCTAAGTACTCCAAACAATATTCCTCTTGAGAAAAGGGCTACTTTTCCTCTCCAGAATAATGGTAGAGCACCCTTCAATCCAAAAAAGGTTGTTCAAATTTGGTGGAAGAAAGTTCCAGATCTACATGAAAAATACATGTTACTAACAAAACAGCTCAAGAAGATGACTTTCATCACAATAGAGAGAACTCTACCATTGTCGCTAAAGAGGATCATTCTTATAAGATATCTCTGTCGGATCATCTCCTTTTACTGCAAATCACACATCTGCGAGAAACAGCTCTTATTGGTAAGTTTCAACATGCCTCTCCTAATATTTCTAAGTTAACTTCATGGGCAAAAGAAAACTAGAAAGGGGTCAAAGATATTTTTTATATTCAAAATGGATCTCAAATTTTCATTGCTCTTTTTCATTCAAAACATGATAGAGATGCAACTCATAAGTTTAAAGGATGGTTCTGCAACATGATTCCATGGATTCCTAATTTTAGGGATGAATCTTTTGTTTGTAACTTTATGGCTTTCTGGATTTCATTCCCATCCCTGCCACTGGTATATCGTGACCTTGATCCCATTGAGCTTTTTGTAAACCAACTAGGCATTTTTATCAAGCACGATCTTATCCCCTGTGAGCATACGCATCTCCTTGTCAGGGTATGTCTCTTGTTCAATCTTTCTAAGCCCCTCCCCAAATTCTTTTCTATTCTGTCAAAATTTGGTGTAAGGGAACAAGATATTTTTATTGAAGATGCAAAGTCCATTGATAAACATTCCAACTATTTGGGTCACTTTAATAACCAATGCTAGGATTCTTGATGTTCAACACTGAAAGTGTGTGATGATCACGTTATAGACCCTCTTGTTTGTTCTTTCTTTACTTCTCTAGAAAATTCTCAAGATATGCATAAGCAATCCTAGGAAGAAGGTATGACTTCAGACACCTCTCAAAGAAAGGATTGTTCCTTAATTGTAAAGAAAAATATGCTTTGACCTATGTCATTGAAAAATAAGGTTCTTATGGCTATTTTAATGCTTTGTATGACATAGGTGTTGGTTGTAAATGCTATCATTTTATAGTTCCCTAGTGGTCTGTACTAAATCAGTTCAGAAGTATCTCTAAGGATTTTAAAGCATTTATGCAACTGAGAGTTTTCCCTATTAATGGATAGAATTCATTACCTTCCATGTCTTTAAAATACAATATACAGGTGAATATACCACCCTCTATAAAGCCCACTCACCTCTCAAATTTCAGGAGTATGGATGATCTCGTTCGTAATTTTCTATTTAACAATTAACCAGTTAATAACATGAACAAAAATATGTATGTATCTCAGTCTTCTCCCAAAAATTTGTATTTGAAATCTCTTCCTTTTGAGAAAGATCAATGAAATTGTCATTCTCCTGGATATTTAGAACAAATAGTGCATGACTTAAATTGGTCTTGGTGAAATCAGAGATGTTTGATGAAATAGTAGAGGAAGTCTTGTATGAAGACAATAACAGGTCCCATGCCTTAGATTTCCTACCCTCCCCTCCCGATGAAGTGTTTGATGAAAGGTTAGAAAATATGTTGCAGAAAGATAATATGAATGTTGTTGAAGTTATCCAACATGGTCTAGACCTACCGGATCATGCTCTTCAGTCATAGGAATCTCTCCCTTCTCCTTTAAATACTTAATAGGTTCATTGCTCAGAGGTACAGGAACATAAAGAGTTTGACTTCTCACGAACCCTCTCTATTTCATAGTCGCCCGCTTCACAAATGCCTACTAAGAAAATGCCAAAAACAAGAGGGAGAAAGTAAAAAATGAGTAAGATCAAAAAGGAGATACAAGTGGGCATGCAAACCACACTTGATGGAAAATATTCACCCATAAAGAGACCAATGAGAACTTGGTGTTCTCCTCGCTTGCAATGAAGATAATTTCATGGAATGTTAGAGGCATAAATGCCTTTGAGAAAAGACATAGAAATAAGCAACAACTTGATTCTTCATGGGTTGGCATTGCCCTATTACAATAAACCAAAACATCTCAAGATACATTCCATAAAATAATTCAGAAATGGTCCAATTGGAACTTTGTACATGTTCTAGGAGTGGGAGCATCTGGAGGTCTTATTTCTCTATGGAATATTAAGACAACTAAAGTTGTATTTCTTAACCAAGGTAGTAATTTGCAAATGATGAACATACAGAATTTTGATATATCTTTTACTCTAATTAGTGTATATCGACCAACCTCTAATCATGAGAAAAATAAGCTTTGGTTTTCTTTAATGACTCTTATTCAACATTATGTAGATTAGAACATCATTTTAGGGGGAGATTTTAATGCAATTATGTCTTATACAGAGAAGAAAGGTGGAATCCCCCCCCCATTAAAACTATTAAGGACTTCAACTCTTTCATAAATGACAATGCTTTAATTGATGGCTTGCATTAGAATGGGATCTTTACATGGACTAATAAAAGAACAAATTTCCTTCAAATAGTCAAAAGATTGGACAAGTTTCATATTTCACACTGTTAAAGGATTTAGGATTTTAAGATTCAGTCTGATATTTTATCCTTCATGGGTTTTGATCATTTTACCATTTCATTGATAATCCTGAAGGATGCTCCTATTGAAGATAATTATTCAATTGTGTATTGCCATTGATGTTACACATGTATTTACACTTATGTAGTGATGTTACACAAATGTCTACATTCATACCGAGCACAGTTGGTGAATAGAATGAGTTATTTTACTATTGACCGAGTTTAGTCGGGCATTGAAGAAGTTCAGTGTTGATCGAGTCACTCGGGCATTCAGTGGCAACCGACTAACAGTGATTTATATTCTATAATTAATTGGTTATATGAGGGCGATTGTATTGTGTTTTATTATTTAGAAGTATATTCAAACCGACTTGGTAGGGCTTACCATATATATAAAAGGTCAAGTTTGGATTGAATTTGTGGATGAGAAAAAGAGTGTGAAAGTAGAAGTGTGGAATTCTGTGATATGAAGAGTGAAGGTGAAATCAGATAGGATTCTGATTGAGTACGGGTCACTCGGAGCTCTGCAATAGAACATCTGATCAGCAAGGATCCAGTCATAATCAAAACAAAGATCTGAATCAGCAAAGACAGTTGCTTACACATACAGGTCAATTCATTGTTACTCTCTAACAATTGTAGTAGTGATCTCAAATCTCTTAACAAAGTAGACTTAACAGTATTTTTGTAAATCCTCTCACAAGGTAGCATTTCTATGTTGAAGTGTTGAAGACCTCTAACAAGGCCACTCCTCACAGGGTGATTAAATCCTCTAACAGGGTCACACTGAACAGTGTGTTATTGTAACCTTTAACAGGGTTGGCTCCTAACAGAGCTCACTTCAGAAGAGTGAAAAATAGTAACTAGTTACATTGGTGGTTTTTCCCATATTGGGGTTCCACGTTAAATCTTGGTGTCACCTGTGTATATGTTATTTTTTTTATGCTTTATGTTTATGCACTTAATCTCTAAAGTATAATTGCATTGGATATTATAAAGATTGCTTTGACACCCGAGTTACATAAGAATATCTTAATTAATCGAGTAACAGTGTTAAAGTATTTAAGACATCTAAGGGACAAAGGTTTTGTTTTGGAGTAACTAATTCACCCCTCCCCTCTCAGTTACTTATCTCATTTCCAACAATTGGTATTAGAGCTGCAAGTTCTTTCAAAGAAGGTTTCAAGGCCTAAGCTAAAGATCATAGATGTATTACAGAAGGGAGATCCCAAAGCTAAACAAAGACAACTTCCTAGCATGGCAAGAGTTGATGAAGCTACATCTATCTGTAGACACCTAAATTTGATTAACACATCTAATCATATTTAGTGCCTTTTAGGACATATCAGCTAAGTAATTAAGCATTACCTAATTGACCTATGTCATCCCCTAGCCCTAATTAATTCAATTAATTGGCTATAGTCCTGATTAAATATTAAAACCAATAGCTTAATAATTAATTAAAACCCTATTCCCCTATTATTGAATGAATATGTTATTTATGTAATTCAATTCATTAATATTCCCTTTAACCCCTAACCTAACCTATCTCAACCACCTAACCCTGAGTTCAAATTCAACCCAACCCCTTCACACATGCTAACCTAACCAATCCCAGCCCCTAACCTTGAGTTCAAACTCAACCCAACCCTTTCACACATGCTAACCTAACTAATCCCAACCACCTAACCCTGAGTTCAAACTAATCCCAACCTCTTCACACATGCTAACCCTTCCTTATCCCCCTGATCACCCTTCTTATCTCCTAACCCTAATCCTAATTCTATCCCTAACCATGTCACATTCCTAATCCTTGATTAGGAACTCAACCCCCAAAGTCAAAGTCAATAATCTCAATTCATGCTTATCCATAAGAATAAATATCTCTTACAGCCTCATAAATATCTCTTACACCCTCATAAATGCCTCTTACACCCTCTTTATGAGCCTTATCTTCTAGAAGCTTCTTGGTCCATTTCCCTAAATGGCCACATTCCTCCCTACTTTCAACCCAATAATATTGTGACAAGTGTCACAATTTGATGCACTTGAAGAAGCACAATCCATGTGCTCTCTTCTAGTGGCATCCTGACCTCTCTTCAGCTTTGCATCCGAACCACCCATTTTCAACCCCATTTCCTATAAATAGAAGGCTCATTCCTTCACATTTCATCCATCTTTTGAAGTAATATCATAATGTTAGTTTTAGCTTAGATATTCCAATCTTGAAGAGTAAACTTATAATGCCAGTTTAGAGAACATAACTTTGAAGCTTGGAACACATCTTGAGCACACATCCATAAGCATGAACACATCAAAAGGGGAGCTTAGATTTAGTTTGAGGAGGTTTGCACTTTCTTGTTTCCTTATTGTTTAAGTTCTTCTTTTTCGGTTCAATCATGTATGTAGCTTGTTTATTTAGTTGTAGAATGCTTTAATCTGATTATTGTGTTCCTTTACAACTAGATTTTTCTTTCAGTTTTGTGCTCATAAAAAGAACAAACAATATCTCACTTTGGTGCTCATAAAAAGAACAAACTTGTGAGTTCATTTCAGTTTTAGATCAAACACACATTGCATAACTTATCAGAAATCAATCACGTGTGTTTATGTGTTTGGTGCACTTGCACAAAATTTAGTAGAATGCAACCTCACTTCATGCACCATCCTCTCCCATTGGCTCTAGTGGTCGTTGGTGCAAGAGAAAGGTGATTGTGACCGTTCAAACTTTTTTTGCAAATCTACTCTTGATAAATCTTCAGATCTGCTTAGAGGGGCCTATCCAGAAGAAGCATGAGTCCTTCTAGAGAACAACCCCAAATCGGTAAAATCCTTCGACCGGTATATAAATAAGGCGCTAACCAAAAGAGCGTCTATATCCTTTCAAGCTCGGGTGGGTCGTGTTCAATGGTAGTTCGGACTGGGTGAACTCCCCAGCATATCAGCATGATTAAACTAGGCTCTTAAGTGAGTCACGCCATACAAATCAATTGCAGGGACACCACGAAAATACTATCAACTAATCAATCTAGCAACCTACCCGATCCATCCCCGAAAGCTTGATAATCGGCTGGGCAAGGATGATAGTAACTTCCCCAAGAAATTCTCACATTCGTGCCACCCTGAGCGTTTAGAGTCGGATAATACGACATCACGGAGTCATAGCGTGCTTGATGGTGGTCGTATTCTAATTATCTCTTGTGTGTGTGCCTACATATGCGGACAAAGGTTTTCAAGCTCACCGAATCCTTAAGGTAGAAAGTGCTTATATGTGTTTTCAGTGTTACAAACCTTGTGCAAAATAGTTCTTGAACATACACAAATCTAAAAGTTTTGAAAGTCCTTTTGCCAAGGAGATTGATATTTCATGCTTCTTGCAAGGTTGCTTTGCCTCTTCTAAGATTGTTTTCTCACAAATTCCAAAAGTTCATCACTTGTTCCAAAAGCAAAAATGATCCAAGGCACACTTGTCGTAGTCACTGCCTACAAAAGTATCAGATTGAGCTCATGTCCCATTCCATCAAGCATCAGAAAGTGAAGACTCCTTTGCCACATATCTACCGAGAACAAAAGGCCATAACCAAAGAGGCCAAGAAATATTAGTATATCACTAAAATCATTAAAGCAGAAAACCACAAACTTGAGGAATACGAGAGGGTCCAATACAACTACAAAATTTTGTGTTTTCTGCAAAAATTCCGCACCAACAATGCCTTCATTCACTTTGAGCGCTCCACCAATCCGGCCTATCATCCAGTTGTTCATGCAAACACACGTACTTGATTTCACACAGTATGCCTAGCAGCTTCATCACTACAATCGATCACTCTTCCTCTTCTTAGATCACTTCACTTGCATTTAGGACTTCCCTAGTTGTCATCCCTAGAAACACATCACACATCATCCAAAGCATAATCCTAGCATAAATTTGCATTCAATCATAAACCATCCCTTAGCAATCCTAAACCATCCTAGTTAATCCTAAACCAATCTTAGCAAATCCTAGATCCATCCTAGCAACCTTGCATCAACTTATAGCAATCCTTATCATCCTAGAAAGCACATCCTTCACTTGGTATCCTAGCCTATTTTTTAGTTGCTTACCCTTCATCCTAAGTCAAGGATCATCATCTTAGGTATCTTTAGAATGACACACTGTCCTAAGATAACCCCCTCTATCTATGAAACCTCATCACCTTGAGCAAAAGGTTGGTTCACATTGATCGAGAATCCCGTCAAACCGAAGACCACAAGTCTGTTCTACGTTTTGGCAATCGTATCCACCTTGATCATACATTAGGAAAGCAATCCTTAATCAGTCTTTTTTTTACCAAGTCATCCTTAGTCTTTCAGGAGGCATCCCCATCATCATAGATAGTGTCATCCTAGATTGTCATCTTAGCATCGTCATCCTTAGTCCTTTTTAGAACAATCCTTGCATTTTATCTTGCATCCAACTCTTTAGGACATTCATTTCATGCCACCCATCACACAAGCCGCTAAGGATAGGAAAGACATGGCCCTTAATCAATCAGCTAGTTCATCTGACCCAACGATAGATCACTCTAACACAATGGATTCGTTTGATCCACTATAGAACCTACCTATCCAGCACATTTGGGTAGACACTAATGAGATTCCCATTGTGAGTACTATCGAAACATTCATCAATCATACAACACATGTTCACATAGTAAGAGCCATGAGTGGATGCAACAGCAATCAGGTACTCACCGATATTCAGCAACAAGGAATCCAATTCCCACCTTGGATTATACCCACGCTTATCACACAACCTATGGTAATTTCAGGAGCAAGTCCTTATACCATCCAAAATGAAGCTGTTGATCCCCTTCAGTGAGCCTTGCAAGTAGGATCTCTTATCTCACAGATGATACAACCTTCCATCCCACCTTCCATAGTTCACACAACACCTCCATCTACCTCGTTCGTAGTCATGGGAGCCCCGCCTCCTAATCCACCATCTACAGCGCAAGCAATACATCCCATCGCTATGCAAGTGCCTGTGCCTCTTCAAAACACAATCGCTCCACTTTCCCAAGCAATCCCAACATTTATTGCACAATTCCCACCACCACTAGTCAATACTCTGCAAACCAACATTCCACCCATCCCCACTCAGCCTATTCAAAATGCAGCAACCAGTTCGCATCATCAAAGCACTCAAATCTCCATGCCCATTCCTCCCTTTTCCTCCACAACATACCCACAACATCAAGCATACTTCACCATAGGCATGCTACCTACCAACACATATAACCAACCCTTAGTACCACAAGGGCCCACTTTCCCCGCTTCGCCAACAACACACTCACAATGTATGCCAACAGTTCTTCCGCAAGCACAATCCAACCCAATTCTATTATGTATGTGGAGCCTAATCAGACTCAGTTTCTTTCGGTGTGGTTTCCCCCCAGACTTATCTACAGGGGCTTGGGGGCAGTGCCCCCAAGCTCGAGGTCAAGGGGCAGAGCCCCTTGCGAGGTTCTAGGGTAGCGCCCCAGGCGGGGTCAAGGGGCAGAGCCCCTGATGGGGTCAATAATATTGTAAAGGGTCAACCATCAATTTTCTATTAGTCAAAGTATTTTTCCCTAATTAGGTTATGTCAAAAATATGTGTGTAAAGGGATTAGGGTTTTGAGATTCATCATTGTATGAAGGATTTTTGTAGCTTCCTGTGGCAGTATTGAGTTGCAGGTTTCAGATTGTAATCACTGGATAATAATAAAGATATTGGACTCGTTGTTGGTGGACGTAGCCCAGGGATTGGGTGAACCACATTAAATCTCTGTGTCTTTGTGTTCTCTTCCATGCATTAATATTTGCATTATTCTACTTATTATTATAACAAATTCCTCCACCACCACTTCCTCAAAATAGTCAACCAGCACAAGGTGCTTCCTCATCTACTTGGAATAACTACCAAGCTGCCATACAAGCCTTGGGCATACCTGCATAGCAGCAAGCCACCAATCCATTTGCATCTTGTACACAACAACCATAATTCAACCCCTTTGCCTCAACACAAATTCCTATCCCCCCAATCCTGCAACAACAACCAATCCAACAATAGCAACCTCTTTCGGAGGAACAACCCCAGCAATCCCAGCCACATAGCACAAACCCCTTTGCTTCTCATGCACAACCATAGTATAGCCCTTTCACCGCAGCACCACCTCCTGTTCAACCTACCCAACAACCACAACCATCAACGCAGAATCCCAATCCACTCATTGCACAGGTGCTACAACAAATTGTGAATCCTTTTTCAAGTACACACTTTGCCACCCTATCTACCTAGTAGCCACAACTCAGCTATGCCAATTACCTGGCTATTCTATCTTCCACTACCTCACAACCAGTCCCTCCACCACAGCAAACCAATGTGCTAATCAATCCCAACTACTTCATTCCACCCACTGGGGGCATTCCACCTCAGAACACCTATCTACCATCCTTTGACAATATGGCACCACCACCCAATGCAAGTGCATAGTCACCTCAGCTTACTTATCCAACACCTCAGTAGATACAGGCCTACTTCCAGCAGATACAACAACAACAACATGCATTGACACCCCCTCCACCACACTATTCCCCTCACTTACAGTTCTCATCACCCCAACAACCTATCTATATTGACCAAACACCGCAATACCCGCTATATTCACCAGCTCCATTCGACCCCTATCTCATGAGTGGGATCAACATGCCAGCAAATAACAATCCCCCACCAACCAATTCAAAATGGGAGGAAATGAAGAATGCTTTAAAAGAGCTATGTGCTAGAACTGAAGCAAAGACCTTCAAATTTGAGGAAGTTTGTCCTTACCTGTTTGATAGATCTATCAATGTCATACCCTTCCCCAAGCACTTTGAAACACCCAATTTTGACAAATATTAGGGGAAGGGAGATCCTATGAACCACGTGAAATAATTCTACATGGCATGCCAAGAAGTGGCCTATAGCGATAACTTCCTCATGAGGCTATTTCCCAAAAGCTTAGGAGGGACCGCTCTTGAGTGGTTCTACAAGATCCCTTATGGCACAATCTCTACTTTCGCCGAACTATCAGAGAATTTTGTGGCCCAATACGCACACGATGTTGAGAATGAACTCTCCCTGCTCGATTTATGTAATTCCAAACATAAGGGAGGAGAAATCTTGGCAGATTAACTTCAGTGCTGGCAAGGACTTACCACAAGGTTGTCCTATCAACCCCCCAAGCAACATCTAATCAAGATCTTTATTAACAACCTTCATCCCAAGCTTTCCTATCATATGCGCATGAATTTTATTCAGACCTATCAGGACATCAGAATCAAAGACATGGATCTTGAAAGAGGTCTTGTAGAAGATGGTGCCATAAAGCAATATAAAGAATCACAACCTGACATAGGCAATAAT
The DNA here is from genome assembly GCA_018584345.1 of Thuja plicata. Classification (NCBI taxonomy): domain Eukaryota; kingdom Viridiplantae; phylum Streptophyta; class Pinopsida; order Cupressales; family Cupressaceae; genus Thuja; species Thuja plicata. Next base: position 1,618,071 of record MU225941.1, read on the forward strand.
GATCGCTCAAGATATTGGAACAAAAACAATAATGTTGTAAATGATGGAGCCACTAACACTAAACATGTCCAAATTGTTATGGCAGGTCCTCAAGCATCCACTCCCACATACCAACAGCCACAACACTATCCGTAGAATTCCCCAGTGCAGGCATACCAAAAACCACCGCACTATCAACAGAATTCCCCCACACTAACCTATCAGCAACCGCAGTATCAACAAGTTCCACCTCCCCGAGCATGTCACCAAGAAACCCACCACCAACCCACGCCACAACAAACCATACGTCTGCAGCAAGCTAACCAACCCAATTATCAACATAATCCCCAACATTTCCAACATTAGACTAATGCAATATCAGTCTAGTAGGGACAGAGTAGACCGAGAAGAGATCAAAATGCACCTAAGTGCACGTTCACCCCTTTGGGTGAACCTATCGATGTTATTTTCTGAAGAATGGCAGCAGCAAACCTGGTAGTATATCCTCCACCAATGCAACCTTTTGATGACTCTTCTCCAAAACCACAATGGGTCAATGCCAACGAATATTGTGACTACCACCATGTTAAAGGACACGCCATGATAAAGTGCATGAAGTTAAAACACTACATACAAGACCTAATTGATCGCAAGGATATTGAAGTAGATTCTATGAACAAAACCTCGCCCAATAGCAATCTGAAGATCTATCAAAATGCGCTCCCAAACCATGAAAATAACACGAGACCTACCAACGCACACATTGCTTCAACATCCAATCTGGACAAAGGAAAACAAAGTGCCCATACCAGTAATAATACTACAACTCATGTTGAGTATGGTAGCATCATCGGTTGTATATCCCAAGTCGAGCCATTTGTCAATGTCATTCATGTGAAAGGCACTGATACTAATTGTGTTGTTACCACACGTCGTGGATGCATAACTGTTGCCGGTGCTAGTACTGCCTCATCCTCTGGGGCACAATATAACTTATTGGAACATCTAGGGAATACACCCGCCCAAATATCCATCTTGGATCTCTTGCGCACATCACCAGTCCATCAAGAGATCTTGAATAAAGCTTTGCAAGAGTCACGTGTTCCCAACAACATAGATCCTAGTCAGTTTCAAAACCTTGTGGGTCACTTATCCACATCTTATGCTATCTCTTTTAAACCCATTGACATGCCATCTGTTGAGCCTGATCACATCCTCCCTCTTCGCATCGTCGTCATGGTCCGAAACTTTTTTGTTAAGAGAGTCATGATAGATAATGGTTCGGCCTTGAATCTATGTACTTTAAATTTTTTAAAGGAACTAGGATACACTAAAGCTGATATCATGAATGATGTTACCACAATCAAAGCCTACGATAATCTAGAACAAACATCAGAAGGTACAATCTCCTTGCCCATTCGACTGGGCCCGGCAATACAAGAGACAATTTTCCATGTGGTCGATCTTGACCTCCCATACAACATCCCCTTGGACACCTGTGGATTCACTTTATGCAGGTCGTCCCTTCCACCTATCATCAGTGTATCAAGTTTCCACAAAATGGAGTTGAGATCACTATCCATGCATATCCCAAGCCCTTCGCATACTGCCATGCGTTGGAAGCCTCCCATCCAGATTTAAATCATTGTCCTGGGACTAACATTGGCACATCTATCGCCAGTTCCTCCACAACCATTCCAAATCCAAAAACCATCCTTGCATCCACTCTATCCACTGTCAAGATCGACCACCAAGGCTATGGAGAATACAGTCTAACTGATTCCTTCACTGTTGGAGCCCTCCTGGCTAATCCACATACCCATGGGTGTCCATCCAGTTACATTGAGCAAAATCCACATGAACTAATGCAATTGGGTCCTACCACCTTTCTTTCTCACGACATTCCAAATAGCCAGGAAATAACATCTAATATCAATCAATGGATCTACAAAGATCCCACACCTCCTGACAATGGCCTCTTGAATCGCTTCAAAGATAAATATCCCTTTGCTCACAAATTGGTCACTGAAAAGTGGAACTATCAAGGAGGTGGACTAGGCTCTGAAGAACAAGGCATGAGAGCCCCCATTATGCCCTCCAAACTTCAAAAGCACATTGGTCTAGGATTTGAACATGATACATCTGGCCTTGGCCATAACATGACTGGGAGCACTAAGAAAACCAGTCTAGCCTATCATATTCCCCTGGGTAACATATGTGAATTTGAAAATATCCCGGAAGAGAAAATTGTGAGAGCTTATGACAATATTGACGATGAAATTTTCCTTCGTAACTCTGTCCTTCGCCAATTATCCCTCCACTTCATTGACCTTCCACTCCTCCATCTTGAACTCAATAACTGGGACCAACCAAGCGTTGTCCCGATAGACGAGTTCGAAAGCATGGTCGCGCTCCTAAACTTCATGGGAGCTACAGATCAACAGCCAGATTGGGGGCAGACTTCCACACATGTATACACCTTGAACCCAGAAGCATACTTTGGGGGAGAGGACTCTAGCCGCAAAATTGAAAAGAAAAAGGGAAAAAGAAAAAAATGTATCTCTTAGTGAAAACCCTTCTAGGGAGCTATCATATCAAAAAAAATAAAAAATAAAAGGCGTATCTCCTAGTGAAAACCTTTTTGAGGTGCCAGGAGATGGAGATTGATGAAGGGTGCTCCCCTTAATACCACAAACACATAACAGAAACAGAGAAGCAACAACAATTTGCAAGAACAGAAAATGGACTTCTTATTATCTCCACAAATGCGGAATTACAAACTTTCAGAA
>MU225941.1:1645219-1667878 GCA_018584345.1 Thuja plicata
ATGTTGTGTTGCCATCAATGCCAAAGAGGGATATTGTTGAAGACAATTATTCAATTGTGTATTGTCATTGATGTTACACATGTATTTACACTTATGTAGTGATGTTACACAAATGTCTACATTCAGATCAAGCACAGTTGGTGAATAGAATGAGTTATTTTAGTGTTGACCGAGTCACTTGGACATTTCAGTCATGGTTGATCATTCAGTGGCAGCCGACTAACAATGATTTATATTCTATAATTAATTGGTTATATGAGGCCGACTGAATTTTTTATTATTATTTAGAAGTATATTCAAGCCGACTTGACAGGGCTTACCATATATATAAAAGGTAAAGTTTGGATTGAATTTGTGGATGAGAAAAAGAGTGTGAAAGCAGAAGTGTGGAATTCTATGATATGAAGAGTGAAGGTGAAATCAGATAGGATTCTCATTGAGTACAGATCACTTGGAGCTGCAATAGAACATCTGATCAGCAAGGATCCAGTCATAATCAGAACAGAGATTTGAATCAACAAAGATAGTTGCTTACACATACAAGTCAATTCATTATTACTCTCTAACAATTGTAGGAGTGATCTCAAATCTCTTAACAGAGTAGACTTAACAGTCTTTCTGTAAATCCTCTCACAAGGTAGCATTTCTATGTTGAAGTGTTGAAGACCTCTAACAAGGCCACTCCTCACAGGGTGATTAAATCCTCTAACAGGGTCACACCTAACAATGTGTTATTGTAACCTTTAACAGGGTTGGCTCCTAACATGGCTCACTTTAGAAGAGTGAAAAATAGTAACTAGTTACATTGGTGTTTTTTCCCATATTGGGTTTCCACATTAAATCTTGGTGTCACTTGTGTATATGTTATTTGTTTTATGCTTTTTGTTTCTGCACTTAATCTCTAAAGTATAATTGCATTGGATATTACAAAGATTGCTTTGACACCTGAGTTACATAAGAATATCTTAATTAACTGAGCAATAGTGTTAAAGTATTTAAGAAATCTAAGGCACAAAGGATTTGTTTTGGATTAACTGATTCACCCCTCCCCTCTTAGTTTACTTATCTCATTTCCAACAGCTCCAATGTCTCTGCATAGGCCATCATTCAAATTTGAAAGAATGTGGTTTTGTCATCCATATGTCCTTCCCATTTTGCAAAAATGGTGGGTAAGTGCCCCATTTCATAAAGGAACCAGAATATTTCAATTCTACATGAAAATGCAACATGTAAAGTCCCAAATAAAAAATTTGAACAAACAAGATTTTAAGAATATTTTCACTGAAAAGGCTAATGTTGAAAAGGAACTGACATAAATCAATGATCACATCATTATCCATGGTTTTGATCTAGCCTAATTTGAAAAACAAAAACAACTGCAAGCAACTTGGGAAGAGTTGTGTAAAAGGGAAGAAGTTTATTGGAGACAAAAGTCTCAACAATTATGGCTAAAGGAAGGAGATAAGAATACTAATTTCTTTCATATCTCTGCAAAACTAAAATGACCAGCAACTTCAATTTTCTCCATTAATGATGTTATTTTTGGTGACAAAATTATAAATGCACAAGCAATCTAGGAAGAGTGTGTTCACTTTTTTAAAAGCCTTTTAGCTCCTCCTCCCTCCCCACCCCTAAATGAGTCTCAAGAAAACAAAATTATTAGATGGCATTCCCTCTATCATAACCCCTCATGATAATTATCATCTAATGAAGCCTTTCACTTTGAAGGAAATTAAACATGTAGTCTTGTCTCTTGCTCCTGATAAAGCTCCAGGCTTTGACAAATTTACTACTCTTTTCTTCCAAAAATGTTGGGATGTTCTCAGTTTTGATCTTTTGGCAGCTTTAGAAAAAATCAAGAAAAAGTGCCTCAATTTTGATAAAATTTAATGTCACCAACACTGCTATCATACCAAAGGTTAAGGAGCCTAATATTTTTGCATATTTCAAACCCATTTTCTTATGTAACACAATTCATAAGAACTTCTCAAAAGTCATTTATTTGAGACTACACCATTTAATTTCAAAAAGTGTATCCCCGGAATAGTGGGGTTTTTTCCAAGGAGGGAGACCATGAAATGAGCTCTAGTGGCTCATGAAGTACTTCATTCAATCAACACATGTCAAATGTCAGCTTTCATAGTCAAGTTAGATATGATGAAAGTGTATGATAAGGTTAATTGGTCCTTCTTATTAAAATTTCTCCAGAGATTTGGATTCTCAACTAAATGATGTAAGTGGATCAAATCATGTATATTAGGTGTTTTTTTATCAATTATTATTAATGGAGTACCCTCGGGCTTCTTTTATGCCACTCGGGGAATTAAACAAGGTGATCCCCTTTCTCCTTTTTTGCTCATTATTATGGCAGAAACATTCAACAATGTGACCAAAATAAAGAGTGAAATGGGGCTCTAACACGAAACTCATATTCCAGATACTTCTTGTTGATGACAATTATTCAATTGTGTAATTGTCATTGATGTTTACATAAGTATAGTGATGTTTACACAAATGTTTAATCCTATCTGAGCACAGTCAATTCATGCCAAGCACTCTCGGGCATTGAAGAAGACCAAAGTGATTTTTCGGTTCTAACCGAGTTCACTCAGACATTACAGTGTTGGTGGGGCGTTGAAGGATTTTAGTGTTGACCGAGTTAGACAGTTAGTGTCAGCCGACTAACAATAGTTTATATTTTATGGATAATTGGTTATATGCAGACGATAGACATGAGTTTTGTTATTTATTTGGAAGGATATTAAGGCCAACTTGACAAGGCTTATCATATTTATATAAGGTCAAGTTTGGATTGAATATATGATCAGTAAGAAGAAGAGATATGTGTTTATGACATGAAGAGTGAAGGCAAAATCAGATGGGATTCTAATTGAGGATAGAACACACATAGCTGCAATAGAGTATCCAATCAGTGAGGATCAAGTAATTAAATCCAGAATAGAGATCTGAATTAGAAAAGACAATTGCTTATCAAAATAGGTCAATCCATTGTTACTATCTAAAAATTGTAGCAGTGATCAAAATCTCTTAATAGAGTAGACTTAACAGTATTTTGTAAATCCTCTCACATGGTGACATTTTTGCATTGAAGTGTTTGAAGACCTCTAAAAAGGCCATTCCTTACAGGGTGATTAAATCCTCTAATAGGGTCACACCTAACAGTGTATTATTGTAACCTTTAATAGGGTTGGCTCCTAACAGGGCTCACTTCAGAAGAGTGAAAAATAGTGACTAGTTGCAATTGGTGGTTTTTTCCCATATTCGGTTTCCACGTTAAATCTTTGTGTTATCTATGTACATTTCATTTTCTTTATGTTTATATTTCTACAATTAATTACTAAAGTATAATCATAGTTAATAACTCAAGATTTGCTATGTTAACTGAGTGACAGTAGAATATTTGTGTTAACCGAGAAACAGTGAGAAATTTGTTTAAGACATCTAAGGGACTTGGATTTTTTTTTGTGGTAATTGATTCACCCCTCCCCTCTTAGTTACTCAACTCATTTCCAACAATTGGTATCAGAGATGCAAGTGCTTATAGGAAAGGTTTCAAGGCCTAAGCTAAATATCAGAGATGTCTTACAAAAGAGAGATTCCTAAGCTTAACAAAGACAATTTTGTTGCACGACAAGATTTGATGAGGCTACATCTATCTACTATTGGAGATACTGGTTTAATTGGACCATATGTATGTGGAACCACCGAGACCTTTGACTATGGATCAGATGATAGACATGAATCATCATAACATAATGATGATTGATATAGCCTCTACACTCAGCTATTCTGAATTTGATGAAGTCAAGGACTGCCCTACTGCCTTTGATATGTGGAACAAACTACATGATATTCATGGAGGAGATGTCAATGTAAAGAGAGCCAAAGAAGAAAGTCTTAGAGGTCAATTTGATTAGATGAAAATGAAAGAAGGAGAGGACATTACAAAATATAGTGAAAGAATCAACAAAAGTGTCAGTGGCATCAAAGCTATCGGTGGATTGATTGAAGACACAACAGTGGTTAGTAAGGTATCGAGGACTTTAATTCCTATCTATGCAATTAGAATTTCATCTATTCAAGAGATGAGATGCAGTAATGGTATGACTCTAGATGGATTGGTTGGAAGAATTAGAACCTTTGAGTTGGATAACTTTGACAATTATTCTCCTAATCCTAGCAATCTTGAGTCTGCATTCAAAGCTAAATTAAACCTTGGAAAGATGAAAGGAAAATAGATTGACAGTGACTATGATGATGAATCTGATGATGAAGATCTGGAAATCATTGAAGCATTACTTGCAAGGAGAGCTGCAAAATGAAAAGGACCATACAAAGGAAGAATACCATTGATTTGATTTTCATGTGATGAGGTTGGTCACATTGTTAAGTGTCCAAACAAGGAAGACAAAGGTGAGAAAAAGTTCAACAAGTACAAAGGCAAGAAAGATTTCAAAAGCTACAAAAACAAAGGTAAGAAATCTTGTTATATTGCTAAAGATTATGATAGTGATGAAGATGAAGATGAAATGGTTTATATTGCTATTAAGGATGCGTCAGATAATGAAGATAATAAAAATAAAACATTATGTTCTCATATTAGCAAGAATGACACTTGGATAATTGATAGTGGTTGTTCTCACCACATGACTAGTGATAAAACCAAATTTGAACATCTTGAGCACTATGATGGTGGGAGTGTCAGTTTTGGGAATGATGAACCCTACTATGTGAAAGGTAAAGGTTGTATTACTCTAACTGAAGGAATCAAATGTGATAATGCCTATTGGGTTGAAGGACTAAGGTGTAATATACTAAGTGTGGCACAACTGAATAACATTGGTTTCAAGGTAGAATTCATGAATGGGAAGGCCAAGCTCTTGGATGGTAAGGGAAACCTAGTTGGAATTGGCAGGAAAACAAAAGGTAATCTATTTTATCTTGATCTCAATGAAAGTTCATGTTTTATTGCACAAGTAGAAGAAAGATGGTTATGGCATAAAAGGTTATATCATGTGAACTTTGATAACCTAGTCAACATAAGCAAGAACAAAGGAGTAAGAGGTATCCCTATTTTGAAGAAACTTGAATTAGCAATATGCAAACAATGTCAAATTGGGAAATGGGAAAAATAAATTCAAGAGAAAGAATTACAATACATAAGAAGTTTTGGAATTGGTACATACTGATTTATGTGGACCAACTGGAACAACAAGTTACATAGGTGAGAAGTATTTCATTCTATTTGTGTATGATCATTCCAGAATGATGGCTATTATGTTTCACAAAGAAAAATTAGAAGCTTTTAATAAATTCAAGTGGTACCTTGCCAGAGTTGAAAAAGAAACAGGAAATAAACTTAAATGCTTAAGATCTGATAGAGGAGGAGAATTTATTTCTAATGAATTCAATGAATTTTGCAATGAAAGAGGAATAAAAAGACAAGTATCTACCCCAGGAACACCACAGTAGAATGGGATGTTGGCAAGTTGACTATACTAGTGTATATGACTCTATTTAAGTGTTTTCATAATGGAAAAAAAAGTCATATGAAGTTTTGGAGTCAGCACACATTATCAGAAGATCAGAAATTGGCTAAGTATAAAAGACTGGACAGTTAGCAGAGTACCAGAAGAACAGAGCATCAGTGCATGTGCATACAACCGAGTTAGGACATGTGCCTTTGAAGATAAGCTTATGAGTATGTGTACATGCTAAGTCTAAGAGAGCATTATTAGATCTGTAAGTATGAAGAAGATACAACCAGTTGAAGAGGTACAACCAGTGAATGCCAGAACAGGACAAAGATCAAGGAAAGAGCCGATAGAGATTGTTTTGGTACAGAAGTTGCACATATCCTTAGGACTTGCATCTTTGGATTAGTGATTTTCAGTGATCTAATCATGTTTGGTTAAATGTGCATGACTTGATTCATCTGGAGCAAGAAGTTAGAGCTAATTTGGTGGAGTGGACTGTGTGAAGAGACGCGTCTGTTCGGTTTGAGTAAAGCAGTTCTAACTGATGTTGCGCTGACTTAATGAAGGGTTGCATGCTTAGTTAATTGATCAAGATAGATGGTAAAAGGTTTCCTAAAGCCAACATGTTCGTTCCCTTTAAGAAATTACTTATAGAAGGTCATTTGTGATCGGAAAAGTTGCGAAAGCCAGAAATAAGAAAAGCAGAGCAGAGTGTAAAAGTAGAAAAGATATATCTGTCATATGTTGATAATATAAATATTGAAGTAGAAGATTTTAGAGTGAAGAAAAGATTGTTTTAGTGATTTACAAGAGGTTAAAGCATCAATGCACAAAAGGAACTGATCAGACAAGCAGTGTCGCAGCAGCAGTTCACCTTGCAGATACAGTGTGTATCAAAGATCCAGAAGGGGGTAGCCTTCACCATTTGGACAATGTGTCCACCACCCCTAACAGGGTTATTGTAAAAGACTCCTAATAGGGTTTGACCCTTAACAAGGTCATTGTACTTCATACATTGTAAATACAACTCCTAACAGGGTTAAGGATCTTCTAACAAGGATCATAAGAAACTAGTACAGAATATTTGTGGGTACTAATTCCCACTGGGGTTTTCCTCTAATCAAGGTTTCCTCGTAATCATATCAAGTGTTATGTGTTCTTGTGTTAAGCCTCATTGGATGTATATTTGATTTATGTTTAAGTTTTTGAATTTGAATAATTAGCTAAACATTGATTCACCCCCCCCCTCTCAGTGTTTCCAGCAATTGGTATCAGAGCTCTGGTCCTCAGCAAATAAGTTTAACCACTTGAGGAGATCATGGAAAAGGTAGAAATGAAAAACCTGAAAAATAATCTTTAAGTATCCCTTGAAGAACTTGACACATCTTAAAAAGAAAATGAAGATCTTAAACTAAAAGTTAATGGCATGCAAATACTTATCAAGAAACTGAAAAAAGAATTAAGGAATTTCTCTTCAAATGATTTGGGATAAGTAGTCAAAAATTTGAATGAAGAAAACTCATCTCTGAAGGATCAGATTGAAGAATTAGATGAAAAGATATGTAACAATCAAGACACCTATGATGATCAAGTCAAAGTGAAAAAACAGTTAGATGAAGAACTAAGACAAGCAAACATGGAAATCTTGGAGATAAGAAACAACAAAGATAAGATGGAATCTAGATTGATTGCAACAAAGAATCATATTGACAAGTTACACACAAGCAAGGATCTGATAGAATCACAGTTGTATGCTCAGAAGGTTAAAGGAGATACCAGTGGTATAGGATACAATGAAGCACAAATTCATATTGATGCCATGCGAGAAAGAGTGAAAGCACCAAAGGACATCACATATACTAAGGAGATTGGAAATCAGACTAAAGATAATGTTGAACCACCTAAGGTTGAATGCAAGCTAGTTGACCGTACTTGTTATGCCTGTAACAAGCATGGACATATTGCAAGGAATTGTAAAGAGGTAAGACCCTTCAATGGTTACTGTTATTCATGCAATAAATTTGGTCATAGAGCTATTAATTGTAGAACAAGTCAGAAGAACAAGAATCAGAATAATCAAAGAAATCAGAATCAGCAAAAATAAAGAAGTTATCCTCAGCAAAATGTTAGAAACCCTCAGAACATTACATGTCAGATATGCAATTACAATGGACATACAGCCAAGCAGTGCAGCATGATGAATAATAAAATAAAACCTCCTATCATTTGTCACTCATGTGGAAAAGCTAGACACATCTCTAAGCATTGTAGATCTAGAGCACAGAGACAAGAAAGCCCTAAAAAGTTAGAAGATTCATTATGAGATGAGGCAGGAGAAATCAAATTTGTGAAAGCTATAGAAGATACGAGCAAGATTTGGGTTGAAATAAAGAAGGATAATGAAGAGAAAAAGGTATCAGATGCATCCTTAGTGGATGCACCTTCTACTTCTAATTAGTTGACCCTCATGGTCTTAGGGGGAGCTATTCTAGCTCTAAACCCATGCGTGGCTGGTATACTCACCATCTGAGTATGTGCCTTGGATTACAATTGTTTGGTGACATTATGATGTAGTATGTAAGAGAACATGGTTTAAATTGTTATCAGGAACAAGAACAAAAGTTACAGTTGCTTTCTGTGTCTACGCGAAAAGTATTAATGGCAGAAATCTACTTTAAAATCACCAAGTCCTCACTTGCGGTCAGAATAAGTGATTGGAGATCATGGAAGCCCTAGAAGTTGTATTGTTAATGCATTTAAATTGTTCTCAACAGCAAAGAAAGGAGATTGATAATCGTTATTTGTTAATCAAAGTCATTCGAGTTTGAAACGAAGCCCAAGCACGGACACGTCGTTTCAGAAATTAGTTGAAAACTTACTTAGCAATCGAGTAAGCGGTTGGCTAATCAAAGGAGCACTTGAAGTCGAGTAGAAAAGCATCACAATTACATTCTTTAGCAGAGATTGATATCAAGAAACTCTTTGAAACATCTCGGAAGTGATTTATCAGTATGCTTCAGCATATAAATTTCATGAAGCGGAATTGGTCAAAATCTTGTTGAGTAGTGTTCTATGTGAGAGTATTAGTATAGCCGTTGGAGATATTTTTTTTTTGGAGTCGACCTGATGTTATCCTTGGAAGAGCATACTTATTATTAATCATCTAAGTGTGAATACAACAAAACAGTGTTCACGTAAGAGCAGAATTGATGGAAGATACAATTTGAAATATCATGTGAAGAAGCAAGTAAAACTATTATGACAGGTCCACAGGATTCTGCGCCCATGGCCAAGGACATGGAGGATACATTCGTGGTTGATAATGTTGAAGTATCAATGACAGCCATGGATATTGATCTAGACAAGTTTGAAGAAACATTTGTGAAAAGTCTTTATATCAGCAAGAAGATCTATTGATTTAAGATATCACAGAAAAGGAAGCAGAAGAAGAGAAGACTGAAGTGATGGATAGTTCATCATCATTGTTGTCAAGTTTGACACCCATAATAGACTTAGACTCATGGGGAGTGAATAAGTAAGGGGGAGTATATAATCTCAAGGAGACATGAAAAATAGATCAGATATTGCAGAAGAGAAGTATATGAAGAGGAGGCTCAGTGAATTGGTTAGCAACTTTACACTTGATCTTAGTTCACTCAAGGCTGGTCAAGAATCCTTGAAAGAGTTTGCAGAAAAAGATAGAGAATATAATATCAAATGGGGAGTAAAGTAATAATATGGAGTATATCATATGATCAAGGTCCTAGCACAGACTTGGAGAAAATGGAGAAGCTACAATATGCATTATGTGCCCATCCATAGATTGTCAATTCACTAATTGCATTCTGGGAGAAAGAGATCCAGAAGTTGGAGATTGCATATCCAGATATGTATACTGAGTAAGTACATAGAAGTGTTTTTTAGCACCTTTTTCATTAATGTCAAAGGGGGAGTAGAGTATGAAGAATATGGAGTCTAAGAGGGAGATATAAGATAAAGAGTTTTTGTATAAGAGTACAGATAGTAACTTCGCCATATTCCTTTGTTGCCATTAATGACAAAGGGGGATATTATTGGAAAGTTGAATATAATGGTATATATGACTCTATTTAAGTGTTTTCATTATGGAAAAAAATTCATATGAAGTTTTGGAATCAACACACATTATCAGAAGATTAGAAATTGGCTAAGTACAGAAGACTGGATAGTTAGCAGAGTACCAGAAGAACAGAGCATCAGTGCACGTCCATACGACCAAGTTAGGGAATGTGCCTTTGAAGATAAGCTTATGAGTATGTTTACATGCTAAGTCTAAGAGAGCATGATCATATCTATAAGTATGAAGAAGATACAGCCAGTTGAAGAGGTACAACCAATGAATGCCAGAACAAGACAAAGATCATGGAAAGAGCCAATAGAGATTGTTTTGGTACAGAAGTTGCACATATCCTTAGGACTTATGTCTTTGGATTAGTGATTTTTAGTGATCTAATCATGTGTGGTTAAAGTCGCATGACTTGATTCATCCGGAGCAAGAAGTTAGAGTTAATTTGGTGGAGCGGATTGTGTGAAGAGACGCGTCTGTTTGGTTTGAGTAAAGCAGTTGTAACTGATGTTGCACTGACTTAATGAAGGGTTGTGTGCTTATTTAATTAATAAAGATAGATGGTAAAAGGTTTCCTAAAGATTACATGTTCATGTCCTTTGAGGAAGTACTTATAGAAGGTCATTTGTGATAGGAAAAGTTGCGAAAGCCAGAGATAAGAAAAGCAGAGAAGAGTGTAAAAGTAGAAAAGCTATATCTATCATATGTTGATAATATAGATATTGAAGTAGAAGATTTCAGAGTGAAGACAAGATTTTTGTAGTGATTTACAGGAGGTTAAAGCATCAACACACAAAAGGAACTAATCAGACAAGCAGTGTCACAGCAGCAGTTCACCTTGCAGATACAGTGTGTATTGAAGATCCAGAAGGTTGTAGCCTTCACCATTTGGACAGTGAGTCCACCACCCCTAATAGGGTTGTTGTAAAAGACACATAAAAAGGTCTGACCCTTAACAAGGTCAATTTACTTCATACATTGTAAAGACAACTCCTAACAGGGTTAAGGATCTTCTAACAAGGATCATAAGAAACTAGTACATAATATTTGTGGGTACTAATTCCCACCGGGATTTTCCTCTAATCAAGGTTTCCCCGTAATCATATCAAGTGTTATGTGTTCTTGTGTTAAGCCTCATTGGATGTATATTTGATTTATTTTTAAGTTGCTGAATTTGAATAATTAGCTAAACACCGATTCACCCCCCCCTCTCAGTGTTTCCAACATGGGATAACAGAAAGAAGGAACAGATCTATTATGGATTGCGCAAGAACCTTGATGATTGAAAAGAATGTTTCTACCAAATACTAGAAGGAAGCCATCAACACTACAATTCACACCTTGAACCGAGTGCAACTAAAGAAAGGTAATGAGAAGACACCTTTTGAATTGTGGTATGGGTTTTAACCTAATGTTCGTTATTTCAAAGTATTTGGAAGTAAATGTTACATCTTGAAGGAAGAAAGAAATGGAAAATTTGATGTAAAAGTTGATGAAGGTATATTCCTAGGCTACTCCTATAAAACCAAAACATATAAATGTTTGAATCTTTCTAATCATAAAGTCATAGAAAGTGTGCATGTAAGGATTGATGAGTTTGCAGATAGAGGTGAAGAACAGAGCAGTAAAGAGCCTGGGGATTACATAAAATTTGTGTATTATGAACCTGATTTATACCTAATACATAAGCCATGGTGATTGGACAACATCCCTGTCAACCATTGAATTCATCTGCACAAACTCAAACAGTTCAACTTGAGTCACAGCCTGTGCAACCTGAATTGCTGGTAGAGGAAACTGAGTCACACACTGAAGAATCTAAGTCACAGATAGAGAGAACTGAGTCATAGATAGAGGCACCCGAGTCTTAGATAGAGGCACCCGAGTCTCAGATAGTGGAACCCAAGTATCAGACAGAAGAGCATAATTTTTTTTTTGAGCATGGTGAACCAAGTGGAACAAGACCATAATCAAGAAGGAAGGATCTTGTACTTGCAAAATATGTCAGAAGGTATCATGCACCTGAACAAATAATTGGAGATCATACAAAAGGTGTAATTACAAGGAACAAAATCAAAGGTACATGTTTTCTTAGTGAAATTGAACCTAGAACTATTAAAGATGCATTGAATGATGAAAGTTGGATAGAAGCCATGAATGAAGAAATTGAGTAGATAGAAAAGAACAAAACTTGGACTCTTGTACCTAGACCAAAAGATAAGAATGTGATTGGTACTAAGTGGGTTTTCAGAAATAAGATGAATGAAAAAGGAGAAGTTTCTAGAAACAAGGCAATATTAGTATGTAAAGGATATGCTCAAGAAGAGGGTATTGATTATGGAGAAACTTTTGCTCCTGTTGCAAGACTTGAAGGAATCAGAACTTTTTCTGGCATATGTTGCACACAAGGTTACAAGGTATATCAAATGGATGTAAAATCTGCATTCCTGATTGGAATTCTTGAAAAGGAAGTCTATATTGAGCAACCTGAAGGTTTTTTAGATCCTAGCAAAAGTAATATGGTTTGCAAACTGCACAAAGCATTGTATGGATTGAAACAAGCTCCTAGATCCTGGTATGAAAGATTACATGGTTACCTGATAAGCATTGGATTTTAGAGAACCAATGATAATAGTATCTTGTACATCAAAGAAGGACCTCAGAACAAGATACTATTAGCAGAAATATTTGTGGATGATATACTGTTTACTGGTTATGATGATTTATGCAAATCATTCTCTGAAGCTATGGGTAAGGAATTTGAGATGTCTATGTTTGGTGAAATTAAATTCTTTGTTGGTTTACAATTTTATCAGATGAAGGATGGTATCTACATTACCCAGTCTAAATACATCAAAGAAATACTAAAGAAATTTGGGATGGAAGATTCCAGACCAGTTGGAACACCCATGCCTACTATACATAAGTTGTCTAAGGATGATGATTCAAAAGAAGTAAACCAAACTACCTACAGATCCATGATTGGTAAACTTTAATATGTTGTTCACACTAGACCTGATATTGCATTAGCAGTTGGTATTGTTGCAAGGTTTTTAGCTAATCCTAGAGAGAATCATTTGATGGCTATAAAAAGGATTCTGAGATATCTTAAGGGTACTGAAGCATATGGATTATGGTATAAGAAAGGATGAAACTTTGATTTGAAGAATTTTACTGATGCTGATTGGGATGGAAGTGTTGATGAAAAAAATAACACAAGTGGTGGGGTATTATTTCTTGGAAAGAGGCTAGTCTCCTGGACAAGAAAGAAACAAAACTACATTTCTCAGTCTACAGTAGAATCATAGTATGTTATTGCAGCAGTAAATTATTGATGCAGATATTCAAAGCTTATTGCTTTTAATCAGTACAAATAGGTACATTACAACTTCATTAGATATATATATCAGTTGGTGTCTTTGGCATTGGTTGTCAAAGAGGGAGAGATTATTGTATGTCATAAATATTACTGATGGAGAGATTGATGACAGAGGGAGAAAACTTTATCAGAAATAGAGATTAATGTAAGAGGGAGAAATCTGTATTTCAGTGATTGTGAAGACAGAGGGAGTTTTTAGATGAGAATCAGAATGAAGCTAATAACATTAATAAAATTTCATTCTTATGTTTGTTTCTCTATAAATTCTGTGTACTATGACATGTTGTGTTTCCATCAATGCCAGGGGGATATTGTTGATGACAATTATTCAATTGTTTATTTTCATTGATGTTTACACAAGTATAGTGATTTTTACACAAATGTACAATCCTATCTGAGCATATTCAGTTCATGCCAAGCACTCTTGAGCATTGAAGAAGACCAAAGTGATTTTTCAATTCTAACCAAGTTCACTTAGGCATTACAGTGTTGGTCGAGCGTTGAAGGATTTTAGTGTTGACCGAGTTAAACAGTTAGTGTCAGCCGACTAACAATAGGTTATATTTTATGGATAATTGGTTATATGCAGCCGACAGACATGAGTTTTATTATTTATTTGGAAGGATATTAAGGCCAACTTGACAAGGCTTATCATATTTATATAAGGTCAAGTTTGGATTGAATATTTGATCAGTAAGGAGAAGAGATATGTGTTTATGAAATGAAGAGGGAAGGCAAAATCAAAACAGGTCAATCCATTGTTACTCTCTAATAATTGTAGTAGTGATCAAAATCTCTTAACAGAGTAGACTTAACAGTCTTTTGTAAATCCTCTCTCAAGGTGACATTTCTGCATTGAAGTGTTTGAATACCTCTAACAAGGCCACTCCTTACAGGGTTATTAAATCCTCTAACATGGTCACACATAACAATGTGTTATTGTAACCTTTAACAGGGTTGGATCCTAACAGGGCTCACTTCAGAAGAGTGAAAGACAATGACTAGTTGCAATTGGTGGTTTTTTCCCATACTGGATTTCCATGTTAAATCTTAGTGTTATTTGTGTACATTTCATTTGATTTATGTTTTATGTTTCTACAATTAATTACTAAAGTATAATCACAATTAATTTCTTATGATTTGCTATGTTAACCGAGTGACAGTAGAATATTTGTGTTAACAGAGCAACAGTGAAAAAATTGTTTAAGACATCTAAGGGACTTGTATTTATTTTTGTGGTAAGTGATTCACCCCTCCCCTCTCAGTTACTCAACTCATTTCCAACACTTCTATCTCAGCTACCCATTTATCAGTATGGAATTGGGAAAATACTAAAATCTATTTTTTTAGTATTTTCTATGTCTCAGTAAACTACATTTTTGGAGGTCTTCGGGGCATTTATGGGACTATCTCCTCCATGGTTTCCCTTCCTAGATTTGGGTCTATAATTTTGGATTATCTTTCCAACGAAGTAAACGGTTCACAAATTGGACCTAGGACTAGAAAGTTATGCCTTCTCCAAGTAGGCCTAAAGTTTTATATAGTTTTTTGAAAATTTTGGTAGTTTTAATAAGTTTATTTGTAATAAAAATTATGAGGACTCTTCATTTCATTTCCAAGATATTCTAGTGACTCTTGGGATCCTTCATGTTTGTATAAACTCCAATTTCAAATAGAATGGATCAATTTTTGGCTTGTAATTATGTTGTTCATCTATATTGTTTTTATTGAATTCAACAATACCGTAGGTTTCACACCAAGTATTGTAATATGATTTCTTAATTTATATCACCCATACATTATTTTCAGATGATACTATACTTTTTGGAAGATTGGTTATCCAAAAATCCAAACAAATCAAGAAACCCATGGATTTATATACTGAAGTTTCAAGACAAAAGACAAATTCTCATAAGTCTAAAATATATATTTTCAATACAAATGTTGTGATCTCAAAGAAAATTTTCAATATTCTTGGATTCACTCTAGATGAAATTACCTCTACTTATCTAGGTATTCCTTACTTTATGGGAACCAACAAGTCTCTTTACTAGAAAAATGTTATTGAAAGAGTATTTAAAATAGAGTATCAACATGGAAGGCAAGATGGCCTTCACTATTAGGAAGGATTATTCTTATTAAAATTGATTTTGTTTATATCCCTAACTACTACATATATGTACGAAAAGCTCCTAAATTAGTGATATTCTAAATTGAGAAGCTTATTAGGGATTTCCTATGGAAAGGGAATTTATCGGAGGAAAAGAAGATCCCACTGATTTCATTAAATAACATGCCACTTAACAAGAAAATTGGTGGTGTAGGTTTATAGGATCTATCCAAAATAAATAAAGGATTTGGTAGGAAAATTATATGGAAAATGTATAATAGACTTGAAGTAAAATGGTGTCAAATTATGCAAGCAAAGTATTTATACTCTGCCACTAATCCCCTAAGACTTTTGACCATTTTTTATCCTCCTTCAGGCTCAACCATATGGAGCTTCATGTTATCCTCTAAAGAAGTAGTGATCAAATATGTTTTGTGGCAAGTAAACAATGGTGAACTTAAACACTTCTGGGATGATTCATGGAATGGTCTTCCTCCTCTAAATCAAATTAATCTGTTCATAGATGCAATCCCCAATATTATCAGTTTTTCCAGGGAAAGCCATTTGGAAGGATCCAGCTGATCTCCCCATTGATTCCAACCAAAATACAGCTTGCTTGCAAAATGTGTTATCCAATAGGGTTGTATATCTCTCGAATGAACATGACAAACTCATATGAGCTCCATCAAAATATGGGAATTACACCACCAAAAATGGGTATAAGTTAATTCAACAAATGGATAATTAGCAGCAAACCCAAAGAACATATTCCTTTTGTTGGAACAATTCAATTTTGCCTAAAGTAGGTCATTTCTCATGGTTAGTCCTGCAAAATAATATTCTAACAAGTGACAAGCTAGTTGTTGGTAAACAGATTGTTCTTTTGAATGTAACTCTAAACTACCCAAAAATGTTTAAGAAAAATTGAATACAACCGTTGGGAAATAGTTACTTGAAAACCTATTTTCCCTCTAAATTAGAAGGTACAGCTCCCTTATATGAATAATATTCAATGAATTTTAATCTTTCCTAATCTAGCAGGGGTATTCTCTTAACCCGAGAGTAGGAGAGGTAAACCAAGCTAAGTCTAGACAAAAAATAGCTCAGGCGAAGTAAATACAATTCTAAATCTAGCCAATTCTGAGATCTTATCAATGAGATTAACTCCCAAAACTAGTGATGCATGGACAATTACTAAAAATGAAAATGCAAGACTGAAGGTTAACAATGTAATTATATTGAGTTGATCTCTATCGTAAGAACATTCCCAAAACTTAGAATAGCAACTGATTTTCCCCTTAATTAGCCGTATCAAATCATAATACAAAATTCTGGTTCAAATACAGATTACAAATCTAACTCAAAAGAGACGTTCGAATTCAAAAAAGAGATAAATGAAATGCAATGGAACAGTTAAATAAATGGCATTTAGACATACACAATTGACTCAACAATAAAGCTATTCTTCACACCAAAATTTAGCCGACCTTTGTATTGATTTTGGGAATAATACATATAGAGTTCCAGATTGGACTGTTACAAAAAGGGGTAACCTAAACGGTTGAACTTCCCCAACCAGAAATGATAACCAAAGGTTTATCCGTTACAAAAATTAACAAAAATAGCATAAGGGGGAAAATATCTAAGATTTAGTTTCCTTCCCCTTATCTACTTTGGCCCTATAGGTGATTACAACAGTGATGACTTGGATGAGTTCTTCATGTCTATTGATGTGAAAATTGGTGTAACAGATGAGCCATCTGGAATGTTCTTTGGCTAGACTCTTGATTGCTTCTGTCTGATCTTTCAGTTCCTCCATAGCTCTAAAGATGTATCCACTCAATTGCTGGAGCTCTGGCACCTTGTCTAGATGAGTCAAAGACTGCTCCGCTAAATTGTGCAGATAATCTGTGAATGACTTCTGCATGTTGACTACTCCAACTATTGCTTTGCCTTGATCGCTGGTTTGCGATTCTGCATGAAGTCCTAAGAGGAGTTTAAAATCTTTACTTTGTTCCTCTTGCACTTTAACATCTGTTTGTTGTAGTCTGGTCTCAGCCTGAATGATCATCTAGATTTTGAACTCCAGACTTTGGAGCCATTCGATCAAGGGCTCATCACCCTTCTATAGGATCTTAGCTTTTAGGGCCTCCTTAGTCTTCATATTTACTGCCACATGCAACATGACTGCATTCTTGGCATCTTACTCTTTCCGCAGTGAGAGTCTGTAAATTCTCCTCAATGTTGCTCTTCTCTATTTCTAGCCTTAGAAGAGCGTTACCTAACTGTTCAATGATTGCTAGGCCTTCTGACTCAAGCCTCTTGATCCACCTTTTACCAATCTTCCCATAATTTTGATCCTCTTGCAACTTAGCCAGAATGGCTTGGTTCTCAGAAACACTGGGATCGAAGGAAGTTTGGGTACTGGGAGCACTTGCAATAAGAGTGAGGAGCTGTCTGATGAAGTCAGTTAGCTGGGCCAATTCCGCCTTAAGCTAAATTTTGGAAGTCTTGAGATCTTCAAGCTCTTCCTCTATCACTACATTAGTGGATTTCCACCAGTCCACCTTGGTATCATGTCGAGCCAATCCCATGTCGAATGACTGCAACTGAAAGTCCGAGGCTGCCAGATCTTTGAGTCTACCCTCTTTAGTGGGCTTGGCTACTTCCATGGTGAAATGCCCTATCTCAGGATCATGACCCAGAGTAGACATTGTCTTCACACTCTTCTACTTGCTTGTGGTAGCCTTGGGATGAAAGGCCTGCAATAGAGTGTCTTTGCTAGGAATTGCTTCTCCCACTCTCTTCCTTTTGCGCTCTAGGGTGTTTTCTATCCATGACTCTGCGCTGGTAACTTTGTTGGTAGAGACCAACTCTTTGATGAACAACTTCCTTATGAGTGGGGGAGTAATGTTAGGGTGGGAAGCAAATGGATTCACCGAAGTGGGTGAGGAGGAGATTAATTTTACAACTTGAGCAACCTCTTAATGTTAGGGTGGGAAGCAAATGGATTCACCGAAGTGGGTGAGGAGGAGATTAATTTTACAACTTGAGCAACCTCTTGCTGCTCCCCACCCCTCTTATCCGATTCTATAGCAGAAGTACTAGGGCTATCCTCTCCTACTTCAACTATGATAGGGGATTCCCTCTTTGGAGTTTCTTGGGTCAAGGTCCCAGCCGAAGTATCCACAACAATAGCACTAGCTGACTGTTCAGACTCTGTAGCTTTAGAAAGCTCAGCTGTAGACTTGATTTGGTCTGTCGGGACTAATTCCTCAGTGACTCCAATGTCCAGAAGAGGACCCTCTCCACATGTCTTTTCTAGGAGAGAAGTCTTCTCAGGAGGTTCATCAGCTCCTCCCAATGGTTGAATTGATCCTTTTGCAACTGTAGAGATTGTTGCTGATGAAGTGGTTGCAACACCAGTAGTTGCCTTTATTGGAGTTTGCTAAGCGGGAGGCTTCCTTTCTGACCTCTTCCTTCGGCTTGCAGTCCACTCAACCCATTGAACTGTTCTTTTATAAATCCCCCCCATTAGAGCCTGCAGGTCACTTACTGCTTGGTCTAGCATAGGCTCTGAGCTGATAGGGGTGGAATTTATCTTCTCTAAGTATGTGTCATTGTATAGATGATTGCCATCATCTTCTAGCCCTTCTACTACAATGTTAACATTGAACTTTTGGATCTATTCAATGGTTAACCAGGCATAGAATCTTTCTCTGCTCTCCAAGTCATCTTTGCAATTGGCCCAATAGTCCTTAATATCAGGTACATGGTGAATGGCCCGACTCATCTATAAGGCATCTCTGGCATAATTAACTAGATCATATTGTGACCTTAGAACATCATATGTTTCTAGAGAGAACTTCTTCAAGAATGTTTTAAGAACATTCTTCACCTCCGACCGGGATGCACAACTGTAAGCTCCGATGGTCATCGAGAACTCGTAGCCTTTCTTCTTTGCCTTTGCACAGATCAGGTTCACCTGGAGTGCTTGCCTCATTATCTCGATCAGCACAATCATGTTAGTAGGGTATCTGGGAAGCTTCAAAGGGAAGTCATCAAAACCTGCAAGATGAAGATATGAGAAATCTCTGAACTGAATAAAATAGCATCCAAATTGGCTTATAAAAGCCATGGCTTCAGGAGAAAATCTCATTTCCAGACAACCTTGTAGCTCCTTGCATAGTCTCATTGTAAATGCATCATTAACTATTAGATAATCATCATAACTATTTTGTAGTTGCAAAGAAGGGAAAAACTCATAGCTTTTTACATCATCTGGGAATTCCTCTAACCTAGGAAGCCCAGGCCAGATTTGAATCATAGCTAAAATATACAAGAGGACCAAAGACATGTAGAATTCATTCAGGAACTTGGCCCTATTGAGGGCATCCGAGAGATTCTCACTCACCATAAGGGCCCAGTTAATGAAATGATGCTGAGAACAGATTATCTGAACCAGGAAGAAATGTTGTTCAAAAAAATTAAGAGCTTCGCTCTCACCTCTAATCCTGTGAAGCAATACTAGGATATCTACAATTTATGGCTTCAGATTTGTGCCAAATAATGTTTTGGGAAACTTTCCCTTGGCGCTCTTGGGTTCTTTAAACCATGACTTCATAATCTCTATCTTCCATACCGGTCTCTTCACTAAGTATTTAGAGACCGCTCGACTATAAGTCATTTTAGAGTATTCCGCTTGCTCCAGAATACAAAGGGAATTCTGGATAGACTCTCTATCAATAGAGAGGAGCACCGTGTTGTCAGGTAGAATAATTTTCTTGGTGTCTGGGTTGTATTGAGCTATAGATTCCCGGACCAATTCAGGAGCTTGAACAGCTATAGGAAAACTGGCGACTTCAACTAACCCGCTATCCTTAAGCTTCTCTGTAATAGGGTACATCTTCTTCGCTCTCAATCTATTCTACAAGTTCTATATGTCAAAGAAATTTAGTGAGGTATCTGAGATTTTGTGCCACTTTGAGATAATGTCGTTCATTCCGTTGAATCCCGTAAATCTAGAAGCCATGTGAGTATGATTCGACCTAGAGATTAAAATTTCTCTTCGAGAAATAGAGACAATGAGCAACTGGTCTTAGCTACTTTGAATTCAAACAATTTGGTGAACAATGGTGGTTCCAGTTCAAAATCTCCAACTGATTTTATACTTTTTGAATTCTTACCGTTTAATGACTGACTTCCCACGCCCCACAAATGAAAAGACCTCTACATTAATGAACAAGGCCGTTACAAAGTAAAATGACTTTATTTGAATTAATTACTTTGCTTTACATGCCATTAGAAAACCTCTTTTCACTTTAGTAACTGTAACGGTAACTTTCTTGAAGTGGCAGAAAATTACTTTTCCACTTCTCCTTTGGGCGGAGAAATACTTTTGTGGTGCTCTCTGTCTGAAAATCTGCCGAAGGAGAATTCTGGCCTATAGGGGTGCCAAAATGATATATATTGATTCCATTGGCCTTTTTATATGTTGGATCTCTTATGGGATGTATTATTCTTTAAAATTTCTTCACCTTGATAGTTTGGCAAAAAATGCATCTCACGAGTCGAAACCCGCATGTAGGAGCAGAGGAGAAGCCATTTTCCTCTTTTCTTCCTATGAGCTAATTCCATGAATTTTCTTCACTTGATCATTTCTTTTGTTTCCCATAGGTTCGATATGAGTGCTCAAAGATTTCTTATTCCCAACTTCCTCATTTTCCATCTATATTTACCTCTGATATTCTTAAGTCTATCGATCGTGGAAAGTGCACTCCATAGGTGGTTTTCCGCCATGGAGAAGCTAAAATTTGATTTCCTGCCAATGCTGCAACCTGAAGATATGAGACAAAATATTTCATCTGTATGTGATTTTGAGGTTAGAATATTTCAAACCACGGCCTTTACCGGATTGGGAACTTAACCTACTTTTTAAGAACATGATTTCAGACCCAGAATTCTCCCGGCTTAGGACAGAGAAGTCAAGTTACGGAAATATGATAAAGGCCTTCTATCCTAAGGGGATTTCTAGACTTAGACTCCAGACTCACATGAAACTTCCAAGACTACTACTACACATTAAACATCCATTTTTGTCTTGAGGTATAAAGACCAAAAGTGGGGTAACAACTGGCTCTGTCTGGGGACTTGGACATTCACATGTCTAAGCAAGGAACTCAAAACTTTGGTTTTGCAAAGCTTGACAAAAGACGGCTCACAACAAAACTAAAGCAAGATGCAGAAAGGAAAATAGAAGGGAAACCTAACTAGGAAACAAAAATAGAAACTAAACGTAACTATTGTACAACACAAGGGTTACCTGCTTTCAATTTAGATCTGATATAGCTTCAAATCCTGACCATTATACATTAGGGGTAGTGCCTCGCCATCTGGATAAGTCAATTTGAAAGAATTTTTATCAAACACATGATGGATTTTGAAAGGTCCTTTCCACAGTGTTTCAAATTTCCCATGCATGCCTTTGGGTGCCCTACACTTTTCCCACAATAGAACCATGTCTCCCTCCATAAATTTTTGGGGCCTACTCTTTTTATCAAATAGGTTCTTCACACGCATTTGATGATGTGTGATGTGATTAACCATTTTATCCCTTTCTTCTTCCAATTTGTTCAAGTACATGATCCTCTTCTCTAGAATATCTTCATATATGCCATCTTCCACTACTGTCCTCAGTTTGCAAGTTGCTAATTCCAATGGCAAGGGGAGACTAGCTTCTACCCCGTAGACAAGTTTGAAAGGAGATACGTCAATGGCTCTTTTGGGGGTCACTCTATCAGCCCAGAGGGCTTCATAGATCTTTTTATGCCAACTTCTCTGGTTTTCTTCCACGAGCTTTTTCATGATGTTTACCAAATTTTTGTTGCTAGATTCCACTTGGCCGTTCCCTTGGGGGAAATAATTAGAAGAATGGCTAATCATGATGCCACACTCAAAACAAAATTTAGTAATTTCTTGAGAAGAAAATTATGTGGCATTATCCATAACCAACTTAATAGGCACCCCAAATCTTACCAGAATATTTTCTTTGATAAACTCACATACTACCTCTGAAGTAGTCCTTTTGGTTGCCTTGGCTTCCACCCATTTCATGAAGTAGTCAGTTGTAGTAATTATGTAAGTATGACCTGCGCTAGATGTAGGGCTTATAGGACTGATAAAATCAAGTCCCCACTGCTGGAATGGCCCTTCAATTATCACTGGTATGAGGGGTAACGTTACTAACTGTGGCTTCCCGATAAACATCTTGCATTTTTCGCATCTTGCCACCCACTGGTATGCATCTTTAACATTCCCAGCTAGTAATAATACTGTCTCAAAATCTTGAATGTAGTGACTGATGAGGAGAAGTGTCCTCCACAGGCTTCATCATGAAAAACCTTTAACAGCTTCTCTTGCTGTTGTTTGTTGACACATCAAAGGAATGTTCCATCTATAGATCTTTTATATAGTCTATCCTCCCAGATTACATATTTAGAAGCCTTCAGTTTTAGGTCTCTCCTTTGCTTTGAAGTTAATCCTTCAGGACATTCACCATAGGTCAAGA
>MU225941.1:1667994-1707262 GCA_018584345.1 Thuja plicata
CGGTTGTTACACCCCACATCTTGTTGAGTCAAAACACTCTTCACTGCGACATCAGGCACATACACAAGAGAGTGGGAATGTAGAATATAAAACCTAAAATTCTTAAGAGCCTTTACCACCGCAAAAGCATGCTTTTCAGTCTGAGAATATCTCAGCTCATGGTTATTTAGAGGTGTACTCATAAAAGTGATGGGCGCTTGAATTCCCTCTTCGTTCTCTTGCATTAGAATGGCTGACAGAGTATGTTCAGAAGAATAACAGTAAATTACAAAATCTTTCTTATAATCTGGGTGACATAACACTGGGGCATTAGCTATGGTGTTCTTGATGCTTTTGAAATCTTGCTTACCAGGGACATTATATTTGAAATTCACATTCCCCTTCATCATATCAACAATGTGTTTAGTAATTTCAGAGAAATCAGGGTCAAATCTCCTGAGGAAGTTGACCAAAAAAGGACTTCACTCCCATTTTATTTACCAGTAAACTCAGTTGCTGAATAGCTCTCACCCTTTCAGGATCGATCCTTATACCTTCTTGGGAGACAATATGACCCAATAGTTTTCCTTCAGTTACGCAAAACACTGATTTCTTGGGATTCAATGAAATCCCGTCCTCCCGGCACCTTTGTAATACTCTTCTTAGATCATTTATATGATCTAATCTCTTTTTAGAGAACACGGTAAGATCATCCAGATACATACCAATGATTTTTTTCTTCATATCACTAAAAGAAAGATCCATACCTCTCTGAAAAGTAGCTCCGGCATTGATCAATCCAAATGACATCCTGTGATATGTGAAGCTCCCCCACAGAGTAGTGAAAGCCATTTTATGCTGATCCGCTTTCTCAAATTCTATCTGCTTATACCCTGAGAACCCATCTAACATAGACATCATTTTGATTCTAGCCATGATCTGCAAGAGATGATCCATGTTGGGAAGGGTGTAGTTGTCCTTCAAAGAAGATTGATTTAGATTTCTGAAGTCAACACAGATCCTTATTTCTCCATTCTTCTTCCTCATAGGCACTATGTTTGCAACCCAAGTAGAGTGGTGGATGGGATATATGATCTTTGCTTTGAGCATTTTATCAACTTCCCTGAATATGGCATCAACAACTTTGGGGTTGTAGTTCCTTTTCTTCTTCCTGAACGGAGTAGCCTCAGATTTTAAAGGAATCTGGTGTTTGAATTTCCCGTTCATAAAAATTTTCAAATCTTCATAGCTCCAGGAAAAAACATCTGAGTATTCTAGAAAAAGCTTCTTGGCCTCATTCCTTTCTTCTTCAGTACAACACTTCCCGATATTGATCATCTTGGTGTCTTTTTCAGTTCCAATATTCATTCCTTCATATTCACCAGTGGTAGGCCCTCTTTCGATTCTTTTCTTCTTCACAAATGTGTCATGTCTATTGAAGAGATTTTCAAGAGTGACCAGATGGGGCAGAATGATATTACCTTGCAATTGAATAACATTTGACTTATCTTTCTTTAGCTTGTCTTGGCAGTTTCCTTTACGGTTGCCACTAACATCTTTATGGAAGTCACCACTGCTCTCTAGAAAGAGAAGGATATTCTTGTCATCTTCAAAAACTTGCCAATCTTCCATGTTATCGGGCACAGATGGTCGATATTTAACCTCCACTTGGTATTTTTTATCTTTGAATTCTGGATGGGGAAGTAGTAATGAAGCTGAGACAGCTAAAGAGTCCACTTTGGAATTCAACTCTCTTGGCACAAATTTGATAAAAAAGCATCCAATGTTTCTATTTCGTCCCATAATTTGTTTCTATAGTTCTTCAACCTGTGGTTCTTTACAACATACTGATTCTTGACTTGTCATACAATTAGCTCAGCATCCCCACGAGCTCTCAGATTTTTCACACCTTTTTCTTTTGCAACGATAATCCCTAACAGAAGGGCTTCATACTCGATAGTGTTGTTGGTGTTCTTGAACTCTAATTTGTAAGCCAAGGGCTCACATAATCCATATGGTGATATCAAGACCACACTTGCACCAGACCCTGACAACACACAACTGCTGTCAAATTCAAGAGTCCACATTTGTGGTGGTATTTCTTCGGCAGAAAATTGCTTTTCCTCTTCGGCGGTTTTCGTTTCTTTCTCAAGTTCATCAGTGAAAAACATATAATTGCCAAACTCCAATTCTTGATACAAGATTTGAGCTTTAGGGTCATCAGATTTCAACACTGTAAACTTAGCCTTTTCTTCAGGAACCAGTTTAATCTTTTTATTACCTATTGCGATTAAGGCTTGGGACCAATCTAGCTTTATCTCTCCTCCATGGTCTCTGCAAAAACTCCTGCTTAACAACAACCCGTAGCTAGAAGGTATATCAGCAACAAGGATCATTAGCAACATCTTCTTTTTGGGATGTGCTGCTAAAGCCACCTAAGCATCCTTAATTTGGCCAACCAGGGGTACTTGCTTGGAATCCATGGAGTAACACCTACCATGAGCTTTAGTGAGAGTAAGTCCTAAAGCTTTGGCCACAGTTGATGGCATTACATTGTCCGAGGCTCCGGAGTCTATTATACAATTTCTCAACCTGCAACTGTTAATATATAAAGACACATAGAATTGGTCAGGCTTTTGGCCTAGGAAGGTGGCTAAAACAGATGACTCCCTTTGTTCAACTGGGTCTGCAAATAAAGATTCATTCTCTACAGTAGTCATGATGTTTTGATTTAACTCTCGGCTACCTCCTTTACAATAATCTACTAGCTTTTGCAGCTCAACAAGATTAGATTTAAGATAGTCTATGGGAGAAATCTGAATTCTGGAATCTCTACAGAATTGAATAATGTCAAAAGAGTTTTGTTCTTTACCTATTTGCGGAATCCTTAGACCTTGATTGGGCTCCTTTGAATTGGAAGTAGATGCCTCGTTATTTTTAGGTAGTGGTGAACCAGGGCCTTTATCCTTCTGACTCTAGGTTAGGACCGTATAAGAGGTCCCATCTATGGTGGCATAACATGTTTCTTCTTGCTCTGAATCTGATTCATACTCTAAATATAAGTTTTCAGAGTCGCCATGTGAGTATGAATCTGGTTCAACTCCAGACACTCCAGAATTCCACTCGTCGGTCTGATGCATTTGCCAAGCATGAGCTACATTAGGGAAACTTTCACCATCATGATCCATGGTTAAGTGGAAGGCACACATGTTTCCTCTTTAGGAGGGGCTTCTATAGCTAGCCTCTGTGGTGGAGTAGTTAACTATAATGTTTTTCCTTCTGCATTTCTCCCGTCGTTATATCTTCTAGGCTGCTCCTGAAAGTTTCACTGGTAGGGATTATTGAATTTGGGAAGTTTTCTCTTGAAGGTAGTGAATTCATTAGACAATTTTTGGATCATCTCATTAGATGACGTAGTATTGCTACTACTTGCTCTAGACTGTATCTCTCTTTTCCATTTCCCGGATGAAATCATGTGGTCCTTGAGTTCTACAACAGTTCTCTATGTGGCATCCAAATTTGCAAGGTTCATTCTCCTTAAATCATAATTGATATCCAATGACATAACACTTATGAAGAAAGTTTTCAAATTTCCCGCCATAGGCCTGTCAGCCGCTGGGATACGATTTACTAGCTTGTTAAATTTAGCTATAAAATCTCTCATGCTGATCGACGACTCTTTCTTGATAGAAGTCAATTGAGTCAACAAAGCATGTTCATCTTCAACAGTCTTAAACCTTCTTTCAAAGGTGGCTCTCATAGTAGCCCAATTAGTAATAGAAGAATCAGGTAAATGATGAAACCAATCAGTGGCACCTTCGACGAGAGTCTTAATGAATAGTCTGACGGCCACATCTTCTTCTCGAATCGCTAGAATGTTAACTAAAGCGAAGAATGCAGTAATATGCTTGTCTATAGATACTTTCCCGTCTCTAGAAAATTTGGGAAAGTTCTTTCTAGAGCATGTAGGGAGAGGATTATATGTTGCTAGTTGCAGGGGGCTAACTGCAGCGGCCCAAGGGAGTGCCATAGCTACTTGGGGTAAGTAGGGTGTTAGATTGACAATGAGAGGGGAAACTACTCTATGCAATGTCAACACTTGGCAAGTGGTGGATAAATGGGTGGTTTTTTTAGGAGGTGAAGAAGGTCTTCTTTGGCTCCTTACAGTTCTGTTTCCCCAACGGGGTACTTCTAAAAGAGCAAAATTAATATCCGCAAGCCTCTCGAAGACCAGGTCTATGCTACCTTCTTTCCTGGTACTTCTAAGAAATCTTTTAGGCTCCAGAGTTTTGCCTAGTGCTGTGGCCTAACTTCACGCTCTGCCCTTCTTAGATTTCTTCTCTGTATGGCTCTCTCAAGTGCTTCTTCTCTAGCTTCTTCTAGTTCAAGCACTTGACTGGCATTTCTATAGTGTTCAGTGCTTCTTCTGTATCTCTAGACAAAAGTATTTAATGGGGAAATGAGATCCTCTTGATCGTCTTGGAATCCAAGATTAGGTTGGAGCACAAGGATTATATTTTCATGGGGAAGCACCATCTTTCCTCATTGTATGCTTCTGGTATAACAACTGTTCATCTCCCCAGTAGAGTCGCCAAAAATCTATTGGTAAACAAATATTTCTTTTGAATGTAACTCTAAAATACCCAAAAATGTTTAAGAACAATTGAATACAACCGTTGGGAAATAGTTACTTGAAAACTTATTTTCCCTCTAAATTAGAAGGTACAGCTCCCTTATATGAATAATATTCAATGAATTTTAATATTTCCTAATCTAATAGGGGTATGCTCTTAACCCGAGAGCAGGAGAGGTAAACCAAGATAAGTCTAGACAAAAAATAGCTCAGGCGAAGTAAATACATTTCTAAATCTAGCCAATTCTGAGATCTTATCAATCAGATTAACTCCCAAAACTGGTGATGCATGGAAAATTACTAAAAATGCAAATGCAAGACTGAAGGTTAACAATGTAATGATATTTAGTTGATCTATATCGTAAGAACATTCCCAAAACTTAGAATAGCAACTGATTTTCCCCTTAATTATCCATATCAAATCATAATACAGAATTTTGGTTCAAATACAGATTACGAATCTAACTCGAAAGAGACGTTTGAATTCAAGAGAAAGATAAATGAAATGCAATGGAATAGTTAAATAAATGGCATTCAGACATACACAATTGACTCAGCAACAATGCTATTCTTCACACCAAAATTTAGCCGACCTTTGTATTGATTTTGGGAGTAATACATATAGATTTCCAGATTGGACCGTTACAAAAATGGGTAACCGAAATGGTTCAACTTCCCCAACCAAAAATGATAACCAAAGGTTTATCCGTTACAAAACTTAACAAAAATAGTATAAGGGGGAAAATATCTAAGATTTAGTTTCCTTCCCCTTATCTACTTTGGCCCTATAGGCGATTACAACAGTGGTGAATTGGATGAGTTCTTCATGTCTGTTGACATGGAAATTGGTGTAACAGATGAGCCATCTAGAATGTTCTTTGGCTAGAGTCTTGATTACTTCTATTCGATCTTTTAGTTCCTCCATAGCTCTAAAGATGCATCCACTCAATTGCTGGAGCTCTGGCACCTTGTCTAGATGAGTCAAAGACTGCTCCGCTAAATTGTGTAGATAATCTATGAATGAATTTTGCATGTTGACTACTCCAACTATTGCTTTGCCTTGACCGCTAGTTTGCGATTTTGCATGAAGTCCTAAGAGGAGTTTAAAATCTTTACTTTTTTCCTCTTGCACTTTAACATCTGTTTGTTGTAGTCCGGTCTCGGCCTAAATGATCATCTCAATTTTGAACTCAAGACTTTAGAGCCATTCGATCAAAGGCTCATCACCCTTCTGTAGGATCTTAGCTTTTAGGGCCTCCTTAGTCTTCATCTTTACTGCCACATGCAACATGACTATGCATTCTTGGCATCTTACTCTTTCAGCAGTGAGAGTCTGTAAATTCTTCTCAATGTTGCTCTTCTCTATTTCTAGCCTTAGAAGAGCGTTACGTAACTGTTCAATGATTGCTAGGCCTTTTGACTCGAGCCTTTTGATCCACCTTTTACCAATCTACCCATAATGTTGATCCTCTTGCAACTTAGCCAGAATGGCTTGGTTCTCAGCAGCACTGGGATCGAAGGAAGTTTGGGTACTAGGAGCACTCACAATAGGAGTGAGGAGCTATCTGATGAAGTCAGTTAGCTGGGCCACTTCCACCTTAAGCTAAATTTTGGAAGTCTTGTGATCTTCAATCTCTTCCTCTATCACTACATTAGTGGATTTCCACCAGTCCACCTTGGTATCATGTCGAGCCAATCCCATGTCAAATGACTGCAACTGAAAGTCTGAGGCCGCCAGATCTTTGAGTCTGCCCTCTTTAGTGGGCTTGGCTACTTCCATGGTGAAATGCCTTGTCTCAAGATCATGACCCAGAGTAGACATTGTCTTCACACTCTTCTGATTGCTTATGGTAGCCTTGGGCTGAAAGGCCCGCGATAGAGTGTCTTTGCTGGGAATTGCTTCTCCCACTCTCTTCCTTTTGTGCTCTAGGGTGTTTTCTATCCATGACTCTGCGCTGGTAACTTTGTTGGTAGAGAAAAAATCTTCGATGAACAACTTCCTTATGAGTGGGGGAGTAACGTTAGGGTGGGAAGTGAATGGATTCACCAAAGTGGGTGAGGAGGAGATTAATTTTACAACTTGAGCAACCTCTTGTTGCTCCCCACCCCTCTTATCTGATTTTGTAGTAGAAGTACTAGGGCTATCCTCTCCTACTTCAACTATGATAGGGGATACCCTCTTTGGATTTTCTTGGGTCGAGGTCCCGACCGAAGTATCCACAACAATAGCACTAGCCAGTTGTTCAGACTCTGTAGCTTTAGAAAGCTCGGCTGCAGACTTGATTTGGTCTATCGAGACTACTTCCTCAATGACTCCAATGTCCAAAAGAGGACCCTCTCCACAGGTCTTTTCTAGGAGAGAAGTCTTCTCAGGAGGTTCATCACCTCCTCCTGACGGTTGAATTGATCCTTTTGCAACTGTAGATATTGTTGCTGATGAAGTGGTTGCAACACTATTAGTTGCCTTCGCCAGAGTTCGCTGAGCGGGAGGCTTCCTTTCTGACCTCTTCCTTTGGCTTGCAGTCCACTCAACCCATTGAACTATTCTTTTGTAAATCCCCCCCATCAGAGCCTGTAGGTCACTTATTGCTTGGTCTAGCATAGGCTCTGAGCTGATAGGGGTGGAATTTATCTTCTCTAAGTATGTGTCATCGTACAGATGATTGCCATCATCTTCTATCCCTTCTACTGCAATGTTAACATTGAACTTTTTGATCTGTTCAATGGTTAACTGGGCATAGAATCTTTCTCTGCTCTCCAAGTCATCTTTGCAATTGGCCCAATAGTCCTCAATATTAGGTACATGGTGAATGACCTGACTCATCTATAAGGCATCTTTGGCATAATTAACTAGATCATATTGCGGCCTTAGAACATCATATGTTTCCAGAGAGAACTTCTTCGAGAATGTTTTAAGAACATTCTTCACCTCCGACTGGGATGCACAATTGTAAGCTTTGATGGTCATCAGGAACTTGTAGCCTTTCTTCTTTGCCTCTGCATAGATCAGGTTCACCTGGAGTGCTTGCCTCATTACCTCGATTAGCACGATTATGTCAGTAGGGTATCTGGGCAGCTTCAAAGGGAAGTCATCGAAACCTGCAAGACGAAGATATGAGAAATCTCTGAACTGGATAAAATAACATCCAAATTGGCTTATAAAAGCCATGGCTTTAGGAGAAAATCTCCGTTTTGGACAACCTTGTATCTCCCTGCACAGTCTCATTATAAAGGCATCATTAACTATGAGATAATCAACATAACTATTTTGTAGTTGCAAAGAAGGGAAAAACTCATAGATTTTTACATCATTTGGGAATTCCTCTAACGTAGGAAGCCCAGGCCAGATTTGAATCGTAGCTAAAATATACAAGAGGACCAAAGACATGTATAATTCATTCTGGAACTTGGCCCTATTGAGGGAATCCAAGAGATTCTCACTCACCATAAGGGCCCAGTCAATGAAATGATGCTGAGAACATATTATCTGAACTAGGAAGAAATGATGTTCAACAAAATTAAGAGCTTTTCTCTCACCTCTAATCCTGTGAAGCAATACCAGGATATCTACAATTTGTGGCTTCAGATTTGCGCCAAATAATGTTTTGGGCAACTTGCCCTTGGTGCTCTTGGGTTCTTTAAACCATTACTTCATAATGTCTCTCTTCCATACCGGTCTCTTCGCTGAGTATTCAGAGACCGCTCGACTATAAGTCATTTTAGAGTATTTTGCTTGCTTTGAAATAGGGAGGGAATTCTGGATAGAATCTCTATCAATAGAGAGGAGCACCGTGTTGTCAGGTAGAAGAATTTGCTTGGTGTTTGGGTTGTATCAAGCTATACATTCCCGGACCAATTCAGGAGCTTGAATGACTATAGGAAAATCGACGGCTTCAACTAACCCACTCTCCTTAAGCTTCTCTGTAATAGGGTGCATTTTCTCCACTCTCAATCTATTCTGGAAGTTCTGTATGTTGAAGAACTTCAGTGAGGTATCTGAGATTTTGTGCCACTCTGAGATAATGCCATTCATTCCGTTGAATCCCACAAATCTAGAAGTCATGTGAGTATGATTTGACCTAGAGATTCAAATTTCTCTTTGGGAAATAGAGACAATGAGCAACTGGTCTTAGCTACTTCAAATTCAAACAATTTGGTGAACAATGGTGGTTCCAGTTCAAAATCTCCAACTAATTTTATACTTTTTTAATTCTTACCGTTTAATGGCCGACTTCCCACACCACACAAATGAAAAGACCTCTACATTAATGAACAAGTCCATTACAAAGTAAAATGAATTTATTT
This sequence comes from Thuja plicata, assembly GCA_018584345.1. Classification (NCBI taxonomy): domain Eukaryota; kingdom Viridiplantae; phylum Streptophyta; class Pinopsida; order Cupressales; family Cupressaceae; genus Thuja; species Thuja plicata. Next base: position 1,676,912 of record MU225941.1, read on the forward strand.
GAATTAATTACTTTTCTTTACATGCCATTAGAAAACCTCTTCTCACTTTAGTAACTGTAACAATAACTTTCTTGAAGCGGTGGAAAATTACTTTTCCGCTTCTCCTTTGGGCGGAGAAATACTTTTGTGGTGCTCTCTGTCTGAAAATCCGCCGAAGGAGAATTCTGTCCTATAGGGGTGCCAAAATGATATATATTGATTCCATTGGCCTTTTTATATGTCGGATCTCTTATGGGATGGATTATTCTTCAAAATTTATTCACCTTGATTGTTTGGCGGAAAACGCATCTCGCGAGTCGAAACCCGCCTGTAGGAGCAGAGGAGAAGCCATTTTCCGCTTTTTCGCCTATGAGCTAATTCCATGAATTTTCTTCACTTGATCATTTCTTTTGTTTCCCATAGGTTCGATATGAGTGCTCAAATCTTTCTTGTTCCTGACTTCCTCATTTTCCATCTTTATTTACCTCTGATATTCTTAAGTCTGTTAATCGTGGAAAGTGCACTCCACAGGTGGTTTTCCGCCATGGAGAAGCTAAAATTTGATTTTTTTCCAATGCTACAACCTGAAGATATGAGACAAAATATTTCATCTGTATGTGATTTTGAGGTTAGAATCTTTCAAACCATGACCTTTACCGGATTGGGAACTTAACCTACCCGATAAGAACATGATTTTAGACCCAGAATTCACCCAGCTTAGGATGGAGAAGTCAAGTTAGTGAAATTTGATAAAGGCCTTCTATCCTAAGGGGATTTCTAGACTTAGACTCTGGACTCACATGAAACTTCCAAGACTACTACTACACATTAAACATCCATTTTTTTCTTGAGGTATAAAGACCAAAAGTGGGGCAACACTAGTCAAGTTGCATATTGCTCAACCTTTCCATTGTGTTCTTTGCGAGAAAGAGTATGATAATGTTGATCACTTATTCATAAAGTGTATATTTGCTCAGCAATGTTAATACTTCATAATGAATATACTGAATCTCTCCATACCATTACCTAATTCAATATGGGACTTATTTCAATCCTGGCCCACACTTTTTAGCTCATCACTATTTTCTTGTATCTGGAAGATCATTCCAACCACAACCTTATGGTCCATTTGGTGGGAGATAAATGAGTGAATATTTAGAAAATTAGTTTCTCCTATTCAGAAAGTTGTAGAAGAGTTGGAAAAATCAATTTCAGAATTAGCTAATGTTCATGCGCAGAATCATTACAACTGCAATTCACTTTTTTACTTCATGGCATGGCTATATCCTAAATAACTGAAAATGGTTCTCAATTCCTACCTCCTCTTGTTTCATTAGACAAGAATAGCATAAAGTTAATAGGTCTACTATCAAGTGGAAACCCCTACTCCCAATTTTGTTAAGATAATTTTTAATGGATCTTCGCGGGGTAATCTAGGAGATTCAAGTATAGGTGTATGTATCAAATATCATTTGAGAAAATTGAAGGCTTTTAAATCTTCTACTCTTACTCCAAGGATAAATAACTTGGCATAAGATCATGCACTTTTGAGCGGATTAACATTGGCAAAGAAGATGGGTTTTACACACATTCACATATAAGGAGATTCAACATTGTTATTTAACGCCTACATAAATAGGAAATCCCTTAACTGGCATATCAAATATATCTTAACCCAAATATGGACATTATTGGACTCCAATAATTTACAAATCTATCATACATATAGAGAAGGGAATAAGCTAGAGATTGTTTAGCCAATTTGGGATGTGATAAAACTGAATTGGACTCATCAATAAAAAAATGTAATTTAGAAGACTTTCCATCTTTGGTAGCAATTATGAAGGACAAAATGATTTCAAATTTTACTGGGAAATAATTATAACATCATCTCAAGTACACTCTGCTTTGAAGGATACATGACAAATGTTAAATTGAAGGACATTTAAATCTCCTTGCATCCTATTTGTTATGCTCGCATGTGTGGATTTGCAATTGGTAATATTCGATAGCATTGGCAAGTGCATTAATTTATATCTTTTATATGAGCGATATATTCATGAGTACATAACTCAAGGAAAAAACTACTGGAATGAGTGGTAATCATTATCCTGCTGGCCCTGGAAATTAATGTATTGCAGATAAATTTAGTATGTGTTGCAAGTTTTTTCATAATGTAGGGTGTCTCTTCTTCGTCTGAATTAGGGGCATTGTAGAGTATGACTCCTCTCGCATTAATGGAGTATAGGCCACGTAACTATAAAGTGACTATCTCGGTTTAAGGTTGGGAGTTACCTTTCTCAGAGCATGTTTCAAAAGAACAATTAGGGAAATTTTTCATTTTCTAGTGTTTGACTTGTAAGAGAAGTGTGAAAACAATTATAGGGGATGAAATCCTCTACCCATAGATAAGGAGAATTATATTCCCTTCTCATTTAATTTATATCTTCCTCTCCAATACGCTAGATCTTTTACAGTTAATGTTTTGATGCAGAGTGCACAACCAAGAGTTTGAACTATGGGTCATTTCTTCTTATTTAAGACTAAAATTAATCAATCCTTCAATCCCACCTTAACAAGTTACTTCTTATTGAAGTATCCTACCCTTCCAACAGTTTTATTTTAAACTCGGTAACTTTCTGGAGGCTTTCGATAAACTACTCGATAACTATTATGGAGTTCTCATTTGAGGGCTTGGTTCACCTTCGAACTTGGTTACTATACTTGCATGGTTTCACCGAATGGTCTTGGTGATTATGTTGGTTGCTTGGTGGTTTCTTGTTTCCAAGGTTATGTAAGATTCCAAGGTTATATGACCCAACTCCACTCCACCACCCCTTAACCCTCACTGTGTTCACAAACCTAATAGGATTAATTAGGCTTGGTTAACAAAGAAAGTGTATAGGAATGGGTACATTGAATTGATCCAACACCTCAAAGTTGTTCTTCTACCCTAACTTGTCCCGAATCCACCATCTACCAAGTCTTGCTGCTCCTTTTGGCTGACTATCTACACATATTCATCATTCTTAGGCTAAATACATGGGCTTATTTAGCCTAGGGCTTGATGGATAGCACAACAGACCAACACTTCCCATAATGAGCCTTTGGAATCTCTAAAATTACATCCATAACTTGAATTTACCAAGTGGCCAAGAAATTCCACTAGTAAAATGTCAAGTTAGGTCTCCATCTTTGAAATACACTAGAAAATGGAGGGTTTTATGACCAGTCTGAACAAAATAAATGGATCTCCTTCCTATGATCACCAAATAGACTCAAACCAAATGCACATGAAATTTAATTTACCCCATTACATTTCCATGGCAAGCATTCGGTCCCTCCAATTCATACATGATTGTACAACACAGAAAAACATAGAATTTATCAGGAAAACAAATGTTGTCTTATTCAAATCCACCAAGAATCATACAATGTCATCCAATCTCTTAATGGACAGGCATATCCTATCTTAACTAAACAATTTCCAATGAACATAACCGTATTTTGAATGGTTATGACAATTTGGACAAAATTTGCAACAAATTGCAAAATGCAACTTTGCAACTTTTTACACTTTTTGCATTTGTTGACAACATGTCAATTATTGCACATTGCATCCTACTGACCTCAAATGGATCCAAATATGATCTACAACCATTTCTAAGGTCATTATTAGACAAAATAACATAGACTCCTATTACACCCTATTAGAATTTAACCCTAAGGTCCTATTGGTCTAAGGAGACCTGAGGTTTATAAAACACCTTTGGGACCCTTAGCCTTACAAAGTGGACCAAACAAAATCATTAGGTTGATCTTGGGGATTCAAACCTTATTACATAAATTTAACCCTTGGAATTCAAGTTTTGGTGCTCTGCACCATACTCCTCGGGTTAAAAATAACTCAATTTTCTTGAATTGGAATCTTTGCAAGGGTTGCTCCAGCTTTAACAATAGCCTCCTCTGTCATCCATGTGACATCTTTAGAAGGTGTGTTCTTCCCTCAAAATAGGTTCTTCTCCTTGTATTTTGAGTAACCCTCTTATCCAAAATGTACTCTATCTCAGACTTTGATGACTTTGGAAGGTTTTCTTGCAAGTCTATCTTATCAGTATCTTGGTCACCTGCATCACAAACATTGCTAATAGAATCCTTAAATGCAAAAATGTGAGATACATTAAATATTGGAGACAAACCAATATCATAGGATAAATCTATTTTGTATGCATTGTTTCCACACCTTTTAAGGATCTTTAAATGTCCAATCTTCTTCATCATCAGTTTGGTGTACTATTCTTTAGGAAATCTCTCCTTTTTAAGATGAATGATCACCATATCTCCCTTGTGATAATGCAAATCTCTTATTTTCTTGTCAGTATTCTATTTATACTTATCAATCACATGTTTCAATTTGTCTTACACTTGTTGATGAATCTCTTTCATTACCTCTGCAAAGTCCTTTGCTTGGGAACTTCTCTTATCCATGTAATTCCAAGACACCCCTTGGATGTGAGCCATAAACAATTTGAAATGGATTGAGACTACTCTTGTTCACCAAGTCATTATATGAAATTTTTTCCTGTGGCCATATAGAATCCCAACTAGTGTTATGTTCCTTTACAAGAAATATTAGTAGGTTACCAAGAGACCTATTTATCACCTTTGTTTGACCATTTGATTGAGGGTGATAAGCAGATAAAAACCAAATTTATTCCCAATCTCTTCCAGAGAGTCCTCCAAAAATGTCCTATGAACTTAGAATCCCTATCCAAAATAATAGACAATGGAAAACCATGGAGTCTAACAACCTCTCTAAAGAATATTCCTGCAATATGATATGTGTCATGGGTTATTTTACAAGGTAGAAAATGAGCCATTTTGGAAAATCTATCCACAACTACATACACAATGTCATAACCAGATTTAGTTTTAGGGAGTCCTAATACAAAGTCCATGCTTACATAGTCCCAAGGCTTGTTTTGGATTGGAAGAGGTGTGTATAAAATTTCATTTGAACTGTACCCTACCTTCTCACCTTTGTTTGCATCTTTGGCCAGAAGTAAAATCTCCTCACAAGTTCAAGACTTTTATCAACTCCAAAGTTTCTTGTCAAACTACCACAATAATTTTCCTTGATTATGTTTTCTCTCATAGACCCCTTGGGTACACAAATTTGATTGCCTTTGAATAGTAATCCTTCTTTCAAGATGAAATCAGAAAATTCAGTATGATACCTCTCACTCATGTCCATGCAAACTTGATAGGCCTCCTTGAAATCTTCATCACTTGGGTACATGTCCTTCATGGAGTGGATCCCTAAATTTTGCAACTGAACCTCCTTCACTATCAAGTTCCTCCTACTAAGAGCATAAAATAATTTTTTGGCTATCCATTTATTATGCTTAATGGTGAAGGTGTAGGATTGCAAAAATTCCATCCACTTCATATGTATGTAGTTCAACTTTTCCTGTCTATTCAAGAAACTGAGAGAATGGTTGTCAGTAAACACAACAAATTCCTTAGGTAATGAATAGTGCTTCCATTTCCTTAGTGACTACACCATAGCATAGAGCTCTAGATCATAGGTTGATTACTTTTTCTTTGCTTCATTTAGTTTTTCACTAAAGATGACAACAAGCCTTCCTTCTTGACTCAAAACCCCACCAATAAAATGTTTACTAGCATTACATTCAACTATGAAGAGCTTATGAAAATATGGTAAAACCAGTATGGGTTGATCTACCACTCTCCTTTTCAAATACTCAAATTCTTTTTCAGCATCCTCAATCCACACCAAATTACATTTCCTACCTCCTTTGATAGTATCTATCATGGGAGCACACACACCACTAAAAGTTTTAATAAATTTCCTATAAAAACTTGAAAGTCCATGAAAATGTTTTACCTTTGATGCAAATCTTGGGGTTGGACAATTTAGTATTACTTCTACCTTAGTGGAATCCATCTTGAGACTATCTTATGATATCACAAATCCAAAAAACACAATCTCCTCCTGCATGAACACACACTTTTCCAAATTTATCTTCAATTCCTCTTCATGAAGTTTCTTCAAAACCAAATCCAAATGTCTTAGGTGCTCAGCCCTGTCCTTGCTAAAGATTAGTGTGTCATCTAGGTATACCACAAAAAAATTGTTAATGTAAGGCTTCAAGACTTCATTCATAAGCCTCATAAAATTGCTAGGGGCATTAGAGAGCCCAAAAGGCATTACTAGCCACTCAAAAAGATCCTCTATTATTTTGAAGGTTGTTTTCCACCCATCTCCCTCTCTTATCCTTATCTGGTGGTAGAAAATTTTTAGATCCACCTTTGAGTAGTATTGTGCCCCTCCTAGACAATTCAATAGGTCTTCTATCCTAGGCATAGGAAACCTATATCTTATAGTAATTTTTTTTATAGCCCTAGAGTGTGTACAAATTCTCCATGTCCCTTCTTTCTTGGGAGCCAACACTGCAGGGACTACACATGGGCTAATGATCTTCCTTATAAACCCTTTAGTCATCAACTCTTCAATCTATCTTTCAATCTCCTTTTTATGCTCTGGAGTCATTTTATAGGATGATTTGTTTGGTAAGGTGGCACCATGGATTAGGTCTATACAATTGCTGGCATCTCTTTGTGGTGGTAAATTCTTTGAGACATTGTTCTAAACTATCCCCTTGTAATTTTCCAACAATTATTTCACTTCCTTAGGACCTACACTTATTTCTTGCACTTTATCTTTAGGCTTCTCTACTGGTGTTCCCTTTGGTCTCACAGCTATTTCAAAGCATGGTGTGTCCTTCTCTTTCAGGGCTTTTGTAAAGTCTTTTTCCCCTACTAACATCACACTAGTTACTACATATTTTTCCTTCCCATCATAAAGGAGAGGGGACATAGTATAGTTTATCCCATCCCTAGTCACAAAATACATATTTTTCTTCCCATCATGTTTGGCATCTACATCATACTTCTAGGGTCTACCTAGAAGGAAATGACAGGCATCCATCTCTGTTACATCACATAGGATCATATCTTTATACTCTCCTATGGTGAACTCTACCCACACTTGTTCACTGATTAGGACTTCTTGTTCCTTGTTCAGCCATGAGACTCTATAGGGGTAAGGGTGAGGGATCTTTTGAAGTTTAAGCTTATCAACCATTTATTTAGAAGCTAAGTTATCAGTAGAACCAGAATCTACTATAACCTTACGTACCTTGTTATTCACCTTACAAGTGGTTCTTAACAATGAATTCCTTTGGGGTGGATCCTTAGCTGTGGGGAAATTTAAGAGTGTTCTATGCAACATCAGACACTCTCCTTGTTTAGGGTCTACAGGTCTTGAAGTTGATGTGTGGTATGAAGACACACTGTGAATGTCATCTTCTCGAGTCAATTGTACTCTCTTGTCTTGCCCTTGTTTGTTAGAACCGATCTTCTCATGACACATAAAGGATTTATGTCTAATTCAATTGCAAGTGAAGTACCTGCATGTGAAAACACTTTATCCTCTACCCCCAAATCTTCCTCTACTACTGAGTCTTCCCCCTTTGAAACTGCCTCTATGACTGGATTTTCCATCTTGGTCCTGATTTCTTATCTCTCCTTGAGGCCTTGGAGATGTTCCTCTTCCTCCAAATCTATCTCTTCCTTTGATTTTTCCTCCTCTTCCTCTACTCTATTGTTCTCCCTTCCTCTTTTGTCTCTCTTCAATCTTAAGCGCCATTGGAAACACTTATGCATTGTCTCAAGATTAAACAAGCTAAGTTCATCTTGGATTCTATACTTGAGTTCATTCAAGTATCTTGCTAATTTTTGCTTCTCATTATTAGGAATATTTGCCTTAAGAGTCATTTTGTGAAACTCTTCTGTGTAAGAGCTTACATCTAAGTCCCTCTACATTAAATTTTCTAGCTTGTTGTGCAACATCACCTCATACTCCCCTGGTACAAACTATTTATTCACCTCTGCAACCGTCCTCTTCCATGAAGAGATGGGATTCTTTTCCTATTCTATCCTCTCATTTTAAAGTAAATCCCACCAAATAAGGTCATGGTCCTTCATCCTTGATTTTTCTATCTTCACTTTCTGACTTCCCTGAATGTCATCATACTCAAAATGATTCTCAAGCACCTCCAACCAGACCATGCACTCTTCTGGATTCAATTTTCCATAAAACACTTGTAGTTTTGTTCTTTATTTCTTCTCTACCCTCTCAAGGGCTTCAAGAAAAGGTCCCTGATCTATAGGTACTTCTTCCTACCCAAGGTTATCTTCTTCACCCCCTTCTTCTTCTTCATCATACTCTTCTCCTCCTCCATTCACTTTACCCTTTAAATTTTCTAATTCTCTTTTCATGGCTCTATTCTTGGCCCTTACTGCCCTACTTTCTGTCATTTGCTCTTTAACCAACTTTTCCAATTCCACATTGGTTATCCTCACAGGGATCTCTTTTTCTCCTTCCTCTCCTTCAGAACTTTTTTCTTTACTTCTCTTCCCAAATAGATCTTTCTGTGCTTTGATACCACCTGATGTAGAGTGAACAACCAAGAGTGAGACCTATGGGCTCGTTGTTCTTGTTTAAGACTCAAATCAATCAATCCTTTAATCCCACCTTAACCAGTTACTTCTTATTTAAGTATCCTACCCTTCCAAGATTTTTCTTTTGAACTCGGTAACTTGCTACATACTTTTGGTAAACTATTCAATAACTATTCTGGAGTTCTCAGTTCAGGGCTTGTTTCATCATCGAACTTGGTTACTATACTTGCTTGGTTTCACCAAATGGTCTGAATGATTATTTTGGTTGCTCGATGGTTTCCCATTTCCAGTCTCACAGAGTGAGTTTTATTTTTTTTAGATCTCCAGAACTATTTTTGGGGACTTATTTAAGACTCCAAGGTCATACGACCCAACTCCGCTCGAACACCCCTTAACCCTCACTATGTTCACAAACCTAATAGGCCTAATTAGGCTTGGTTAAAAAAGAAATTGTATAGGAATGGGTATAATAAATCAATCCAACACCTTAGAGTTGGTCTTCTACCCAAACTTGTCCCAAATCCACCATCTACCGAGTCCTGCTGCTCCTTTTGGCTGATTGTCTACACATATTCATCATTCTTAGGCTAAATACATGGGCTTATTTAGCTTGGGGCTTGATGGATAAAATAAAAGATAAAAAATTCCCAACCCGAGCCTTTGAAATCTCTAAAAGTACATCCCTAACTTGCATTTCCCAAGTGGCCAAGGAATTCCACTAGTAAAATGTCAAGTTAGGGCTCCATCTTTGAAACACACTAGAAAATGGAGGGTTTCCTGACCAGTCTGAACAAAATGAATGGACCTCCCTGCGATGATCACCAAATGGACTCAAACCAAATGCATATGAAAGTTAACTCACTCTATTAAATTTCCATGGAAAACATTTGGTCCCTCAAATCTGTACAAGATTATACAACGTAGAAAAATAGAGAATTTTTCAGGAAAACAAATGTTGTCTTAATCAAATCCACCAAGAATCGTACAATATCATCCAATATATTTTTGGGCAGGCATATCCTCTCTTAACTAGAATATTTCCAATGACCATAACTGTATTTTGAATGGTTATGACCATTGGGACAAAATTTGCAACTTCTCGAGCAACTTTGCAACAAATTGCAAAATGTAACTTTGAAACTTTTTGCAATTTTTGCATTTGTTGACAACAACATGTCAATTCTTGCATATTGCAACCTACCGACCTCAAATGGATCCAAATATGATCTAGAACCATTTCTAAGGTCATTATTAGACAAAATAACATAGAATAATATGACACCCTATTAGACTTTAAACCTAAGGTCCTATTGGTCTAAGGAGACCCAAGGTTTATAAAACACCTTTGGGATCCTTAGCCTTACAAAGTGGACCGAACAACATCATTTGGTTGATCTTGAGGATCCAAAAATTATTATATTAATTAAACCCTCAGAATGCAAGATGTGGTGCTCTGCACCATTTTTCATTAGGGCTAATTGCACATAGGGTTATTAGACCATAGTTTCTTCCTAACAACAAATTGTTGCATGTCATTCAGAAATATGACTTGTGGAAAGGGCAAGCCCATGTCAACAGTCTCTTTCCTAGACACTTTTTTATTAACAAGGAACACTTTGTAGTTATTTATAATTGCATTAAATAGAATTTGGAATTGCAGAGCATTATATTTATTTAATGAGCCCTTCGCAATCATGGCAGAGCATTAGGAATATAACTAAGATGCAAAATTCACTCTAAGTTTAACACATTGTTGGCACTTCTAGGTCACAAGCACGATTCACCATTTTTTTTTTTGTCTCACCCTTCACAAGATGATTACAGACACCAAGGAAATGTTACTCTGCCTCATTCCCCTTTGGTGGTCCTACATCATTCTTCAATGTTGAACTCTAACTAGGTACACAATGCAACTATTAATGAAGACCATCTAGAACAACAAGATGAGAACGAGGTAGAATTGCAACCAATGGAAGAATAGAAGTGTAATTTCAAATGCAAATTTTGACAAGCAGTCTCCTTCATAATTTTGTGCTTTCAGTAGGAAATTCTTTTTCCTGAACAGAAAATGCAATTGATCGAGTAATAAATAGTTTATTTTGATAATCAAGCCCATTTAATTTTTTGAAATGCCATTTTGGATAGGATTTTATAATTATGCAAAATGTAAAAGTGATAGTCATATGAGCATGAATTGTATTGAGTATGGTATTGTATGAATTTGCATCAATCCGCCCATACTCTTTGTATTTTATGCTATGATCGAAGGTTTTCTTAAGCTAGTTCTTTCCTCCCGGTAGCTCTCTAAACCAATTTATTATATTAATATATTAAGTGACTTTCCACCTTTGCCTAGAAAAAAAATTGTATAGGTAAAATATAACCTTTTCAATTAACCTAGTTTTAATTATGTCAATGTAGTAAATAAAGCTCTCTTAAGTTAAGTAAATATTAGAATAATAAATATTGTTTTAAACATTTAAATGAAAATTGAAGTATATATAGTTATGCAAATTAAGAGAATAACATTTTGTATTTTTACTATATAAAAAGGGAAACAAGGGTCCATTTCCCATTGCAAAATAGATTTAAAAAAAATTAAAAAGTAGAGAGAGCTTGGACTTTACAATATAGCCAACAAAAATAGAATCTAAGACATAGGAAACAAAAGAAGGTAAAACATGCTAGGGGAAGTATCTACTCTTTGAGGAGTTGGAATATTCTCATCATTATAAATAAACTTCAAGAATGACTCCTCACCTTGAATATTGTTCTTAACCTTCTTTTTACTTGGATTATTAGAATTATCAATAAAAATGATCCTTTTCTTATTCTCATGAATTGTGGCAAAATTTTACGGAGATGGCAAAATTTTGGTAGATGAGCACTTGAATGCATTCAATGTAGCTACTGCCATTCTGGCAGTACAACATGAAGATGTAGCAATAAGACTCTTTGTTCAATCTCTCTTAGAAGGAGCTATGGAATGGTTCGGCCATTTTCCAGCTGGATCAATCACAAATTGGCAAACCATGAAGATAACATTCAAAGGGCGTTTTAAAGGGGCTGATGATGAAAATTCTTTGCTAGCACAATTAACACAAATGAAGAAAGAGATTCATGAGCCCATGAGAGATTATGTGGAAAGATACAACAAAGTTATCCATAGAATCCCTGTTGCCAAAAGACTGACCCCTAAAAACCAGCAGTGTTTCTTCGTAAATTCTATGCCCCCGGACATAGGATTTCACTTAAGAAGGAGTAGACCAGTTGATTTAGCTATTGCCCAAGAACAAGCTACCAAGTTAGAAGATGATCTTATTACAGCTGGGAAATGGAGAAAAGATGTTCAGATTTCTCATTCTCAACCTTCTACTTCAGCTCCTACAAATCCAGTCGTTCAAAGACTATTGAATGACGTAATTGCCTTGAAAAGACAATTACCAAAACAAGGATCTTCTTTCCCTTCTCCTTATCAATATATCAGCTGAAAGTAGCCTAATCAATGGCACAATAAAACTTCTCAGCTGCCTTCTGCTCAACCAAGATTGTCCATAGAAGCTTCACCAAAAGAAGCTGTCATGTGTTCCTTTCATCTAACAACAGATCATGATGGCAACTCTTGCCCTGATATGCAAAGACATGTAAAAATGGAGGCCACTAAAGATGTGTTAGGAGAATGTACTGTGGTAGAGCTCCCTCAAGATAGACCTGGTGACTCTGGTTCATAATTTTTAGAATATGAATCTGACTCAGAAAGAGGAGATATTCTGGTCACTCTCTGGGATCCTGCTTGTGCTATGCTTACTCAAAATCAAAAGTTTTCAAAGAGCACTTCAACTCCAGCTAGTACTGTCAATAAACCTCAGGATCCTGTAAGTAAAGCTTCTTCTTCTAGTCCTTTGACTCCTGATGTTAAGGTTGTGTGAAAATATTTTGGCTTGTCTTCCTTTGATATTGTAGAATTTTGCAAGTCTTCTGCTATCCAAATCTCCCCCGCAGAATATCTGAGGTTAAACCCCAAAGAACTAGACAAATTGGTCAACTATGTGAAAGGTGACCTTTTGGACTCGTCACAATCTAACCAATGTACTGTTGACCCAAATGATCATCTAGTCGATATTCCTATAGTTATTTCACCATTTGTCATGAATCAGAGTGACATTGCTGTCATTCCTACTCCTGAAGTAAAATGTGAATTTGATGAAACTAGGAAGCCTGACCCCTTTTATATTTCCCTACTCCTAAATGGCCTTAAATTGAGTAATTGCATTATAGATTCGGGTGCCTCTGATAACGTTATGCCCTCATCTATAGCCAAGGCTTTAGGTTTAACCATGACCAAAACCTTTGGGAGGTGCTATTCTATGGATGGAAAACAAGTGCCCTTAATTGGTCAAGTTAAAGATGCTCAAGCTATTCTAGCAGCCTATCCTGATAAGAGACTCAAACTAACTATTTTAGTAGAAGACATACCTGCAAGTTACGATATGCTCTTGAGTAGAACTTTCTGCAGAGACATGGGTGGGGAAATAAAGATGGATTGGTCATAAGCCATTATCCCTATCGGGAAGAAAAGGTCAAACTGGAACCTGAAGCCAAGAAAAAATACACTGTAATCCCATCTGATGATCCTAAGGCACAAATTTTATTTGAAGACTGTGAATTTGGTAATTACATGATTTTCTCAGATGAAGCCCCTCCTGTTTGTGAACATCCTAGTGGAAATGAGAAAATTTGGTTGATGGAATTTGATGGCAGTTGTGCTACCGTGGGTTCTGGAGTTGGTGTAGTCTTTAAGGGGCTTGATGATCAGTATATTCCTTTTTCTTACAAATTGGATTTTAAAAATACCAACAATACTGCTGAATATGAGGCTTTGTTGTTAGGGTTAAGAGAGGCCAAGACATTGGGAATAAAGGTGCTTGTTGTGAAAGGTGATGCCGAGCTTATTGTTAAACAAGTAAAGGGTCATTTTTCAATAAAAAATGAGCGTTTGAGACATTTCATAAATTTGGTTTGGGATGAAATGGATTCTTTTGAAGCCTTTTCCATAGAAGCTATTCCCAGGAGTCTCAATACAAGGGCTAATTCCCTAGCCATATCAGCATCTCTACTCCTCCCTCACCCAGATTTCAAAACAAGAACATATAGGGTTGAGATGATATATAGACCAGCTGTCCCAGATAACATTGAACACCTGCAAGTTTTTGAAGATGATTCCCGGATAAAGGATTTTATGGCATGTGTAGAATCTTTCTCTTCTATGTACTTTGAAGGAATGAATGAAGACAGTGGAGGGTTAAATCCTGAATTCTTACCAGAAGAAGAGGTTGTTCAGTTGAAGAGCAACAAAATCCCCAAAGGTTTGGTTTCCTTAGAGAACTTGTTTTCTCGAAAGGATGATAGTTTCATTTCAAGGAAAAATTCTCAATCAGATGTGCAAAAGGAATATGACAAGGTGAACATTGGCACTGTGGCTGAGCCCAAGTGGATTTCTATAGGTAAAAATTTGTCTATTCAAGAAAAGAAAAATCTTCAGACCCTGTTAACAACCTACACTGGTGTTTTTGCTTGGGATTATAGTGATCTTAAAGATTTTTGAAAAGGGAAATTTAGTCATCACATCCCTCTCAAGCCTAAATCAAAACCTTTTAAGCAAAAGCTTTGTAGTTACAATCCTAAGGTCTCCGAGGCTATTCTAAAAGAAGTTGACAAAATGCTGAAAGCCAGAATCATCTACCCTATTCACCATTCAACTTAGATTGCGAATATTGTCCCTGTCAGGAAAAAGAATGGTGAAATAAGAATCTGTGTGGATTTTCAAAATTTAAATCAGGCCATCCTAAAAGATAATTATACGCTGCCCAAGATGGAACACGTATTACAAGCAGTTTCTGGGTCAGAAATGATGTCTCTGCTTGATGGTTTTTCTGGATATAATCAGGTAAGTGTTGCTGATGAAGATAAATAGAAGACTACTTTTACCACGCCATGGGGGACTTTTGCTTACAATAGAATGCTATTTGGCCTGATTAATGTGGGGGCAACCTTCCAAAGAGGAATGGATTCTTCCTTTACCGATTTGAAAAATAGAATTATAGTAATTTACCTTGATGATTTAATTGTGTACTCCAAAAGAAGAAAACATGATGTTCAGGATCTCAAATCAGTCTTGCAGAGGTGTAGAGATCATGGCATATCTCTTAATCCTAAAAAATTAGTTTTTGGTGTGACCGAGGGAAAATTATTGGGACATATCATATCCAAAGAAAGAATTAAGATCGATCCCGAAAGAGTGAAGGCTATTCAACAGACCAGTCTACCTTCAACAAGGACAAGAGTCAAATCTTTCTTCGGTCAGATTAACTTTTTGAGAGCTTTTGTACCAGATTTTTCTAAGTTAACAAGGCACATAGTGGGAATGATGAGTGAAAAGCATCCCTTTAAGTGGACAGAAGAAGGTAGAAAGGCTTTTGGAGAAATTAAGACAGCTGTGGCCAATGCCCCATCTCTAGTTTACCCAGATTACAAAAAAGATTTTATCATCTATTGTTACGCTTCTGAAAACACATTGTCTGGAATTCTAACTCAGAAAGATGTTTTAGGAAATGAAGCTCCCATCGCTTTCATGAGTAAACCTTTAAAAAAACATGAACTAAAGTATTCCTCTATTGAAAAACAAGCCTTTGCTATGGTGAAATCAATTAAGCAGTTCAGATTTTACATCCTCCATTCTCATTCTATAGTGTTTGTCCCTGATTCAGTAGTGAAGGAACTACTCACCCAACAAGAAATAGCCATGAACAAAAGAGCAGCATGGGTGACAAAGATTTAGGAATATGATTTGATAATCAAACCCACTAAATTGGTCAGACGCAGAGGTCTGTGTAAATTTATTGCAGAAAATGTTAGTCATCCTGAAAATCCAAAATCCAAAATATCTCAAGTGTTATTGGTTAGTCTAACAGATTCTTGGTTCTGTGATATTGCCTATTTCCTAACTTATGGAGAATGTCCACAAAGGCTGTCACCTAAAGAAAGATGAACTCTGAGGTTGCAAGCTGCTAAGTATGTAATATGGCAAGGTGTGCTGTATAAAAGGGGTCTTGATGGTACGTTTCTAAGATGTGTGGATAAAAGTCAGCAATTACAGTTGCTCAAAACCTTTCATGAAGAGGCCTATCGAGGCCATTTCTCGTCTATCGTAACGACTTTCAAAATTCTTTGAAATTTTTTTTATTGGCCAGGTATGTTCAGAGATGCCTATGCATTTGTTAGGAATTGTGAAAAATGTCAATTATTTTCTAGAAGACCTAAATTAGATGCTTTACCTTTAAGACCATTTGTGGTGAGTGAACCATTCAAGCAATGGGGTATTGATTTTATAGGCCCTGTCAGTCCTCAGTCAAGTGCAGGTCACATTTATATCCTAACAGTGACCGACTACTTCACTAAGTGGGTCGAGGCTATTCCAACCAAAAAGGCTAATTCCCAAGTGGTTTGTGATTTCTTAAAAGATAATATCTTGGTGCGTTTTGGAGTACCCCAAAATATTGTAGCAGATAATGCCACTTATTTCTCTTTGCAGGAGCTTTCCCTTTTCTGTTTTGATCACAATATTTCTTTGGCTCATTCATCCAATTATTTCCCCCAAGGAAATGGATAGGCCGAGTCAAGTAATAAAAACCTGATAATGATCATGAAAAAGCTACTAGATGATAGTGGCAAAAACTGGCATAAGAAGCTTTTTGAAGCCCTTTGGGCTGATAGAATTACGCCTCAAAGAGAAATCGGTATGGCACCCTTTGAGTTGGTGTATGGAATTGGGGCACAAGTATCAGTTCCTTTGGAACTCTCCGCAGCTAAGCTGCAAATGGCCATTGAGGATCAAACTTTCAAAGACTCCTTGGAGGAAAGAATTATGTATTTGCATAAACTGGAAGAAGAAAGAGAAGCTCTGGTAGATAAGATTACTGAGCATCAAGTTAGAGTGAAGAGCATTTTTGACAGGAAAGCAAGACCCAGAAGTGTTCTGAAGGGAGATGAAGTTTTGTTATGGGACAAAAGAAAGGCTCCTAAAGGTGCCCATAGTAAGTTTGAGTCACTGTGGAAAGGCCCCTTTGTTATCATTGAAGAGTTGGGAATGAATTCTTTTAAGTTGGCTTATCCCGATGGAACGATCTTACCATTTTCCTACAATGGCCAAGATCTTAAATTGCTGAAGCTTTAGTCTCAATCTCTGTGTCCTGCTATATATATTAGGGTAGGTTTCTTTCTATTTTGTGTGTCTTTCCTTTCTTGTGAGTTTTCTGAGCCCTTTTTGCAGTATTTTGCGAAACCAGAGTATTTGAGTTCTCTGGCTTTTGGGTAAAAGCCAGTCCCCAGTCAGAGCCGGTATTAGTCTAAATCTTGATCTTTGCCCTTAATGTTCCTTTTTCAGAGTTGCCTTGTTATTTTTGTGGATCTCAAGCTGCCTAAGCTCTCATGTTTAAAATCCTAGCAAAAATACTCCCATCATGTTTCACCGTTGCTTGTTAAAAAGAGAAAAATCTTTTGCTAATGTGTCTTTTGAATAGGTTTGAACAACTATGATTATCCTTGAACTCAGTTCAAGAGTGTTCAAGGGTGTTCAAGCTCGTTCATATTTTTATGAAGCAGAAGCAGGTGATTAGCGTTTGCGCTAAAGGAGGTGTTTCATGATCACAGTCACAAAAGTTTGGTCGATCAAGGGTGGAAGGTTATTGGTTGAGTATTTTGGTGGGATACTAAGGAATAGGCTTGAACTATGGTGAACACATACGAACATCCTTGAACTTAGTTCAGGAGTGTTCAAGAGTGTTCAAGGATCTTGAAAAGTGATATGTGGTGTAAACCAAGGCCAACCGCCATCTTTTCAGATGTGGACCCCACTCAGGTAAAGATTTTAATGAAGAGGTCTTTTGGCGGCGGTTAAGTCATGTCTGAGCTGTCGAATTAATGAGGAATTTGTGTGACATAAAAGTTTGTGCAAAGTGGCAGTAAATAATTGTGTGTGGGAATGGTCACTTCTCTCTTTGAGACATTATTGTCTTAATTATGGGTAATTAATTACTCATTCAAGGTGTTTATTTTAAAGCTCTTCTTGGTATTCATTATTTTTGAATTGTTGTTGCTGCGCAAAGAGCGGAGGTAAGGGTTTTCAAAGCTCTGGCTGCAAAATTTTCCTCAGAGATCAAGGTAAGTCAGGCTATCATTCTTCCAATGTTTAATTTTAAAAGCTAGTGAATTTTATAGGAGTTTCTATAGCAATTCACAGTCTGTCCTTGCAAGCATGAAGTCTACATTTTATTTCTTTGGGAATGTGTCTAGTTTGGTGTGCGATAATTCTATTATAACAAACATAGATTTAGAGGAGTATGATGTTGAAGGGATAGCTGATAGGCTTATTGCATGTGTTGAAGAAAATGTCCCTTCTATGGAAATTTTGAGTAGTGGGTTATGTATAGCCGCGTGCTTCCCTCCTGCAGTGGTTTGCCCCGAGCTTGTCCATGAATGTATTAAAAATTATGACCAGTGAACTGAGTCTATTCTTAAAAGAAATTGTGAAGTGTTAATGGCTGTGAATAGAGGAATTGTCGCTTCAGCTTTCCAAATCCAAGACCGAACTTTTTCAGCTTTCTCTCTCGCCCAATCCCTAGTTAAGTTCAAGCCAAATGCTGATGCAAATCTTACTTCCATGGCTAAGTATTGGTTGTTAAATGCCCAAAGAGGAGGTTCCCATTTGCCCAAGAAGTTAAATAGAAATCACATGCATCCACACATTAGTGATATCATGGTAATGCTGCACAGAGTTAGAGGGTCACCCGAGGCTTCTTTGTTTTCAGACTGGTTATTCTGCTATGTAGAAATTATTTTAGAGGACAAGCATAAACTAGATTGGGCTAAATTAATTGCAGAATCTATGAGAGAACAGTTGAATAGTTCCAAGCATACTGGCTATAGATTTTATATGTCTTCTTATCTGATGTATTGCCTAGCATGTAGTAGGATATGGGATGACATGGTTCACGAGCCTTGGATTGGTGGCATGTGTGTGTTTGAATATTTATTTATGCTTTGCAAAGATAGTGTGATTCAGAATTATAGGAGAATTCATGATACCTTTATGGGTAAGCTTTGCTTTGAAATGTCTAGAGATTTGACTAGGAGGATGAGCTCAGAAGCTCAACACTTTGTGACTAGGTTTGGGAGTTGTCATATCCAATTCCCTAGGTTCTCTTATTTAAGAATTGGTGGTTTTGAGGATGCCCCTACCAAATTGCCTAGATATGCATTTGACTGTTTCATCTTTTATGAAATCTGTAGATAGCTCACCATTGTGCTAAAACGTTTCCTTCCTAGAGATCGAGGTGAAAAAATATTCCCATTGCAGCTAGGAAAAATTTCTTGTCTAACCATTGAAGATGCCATAAGTATCGGAAGTGACCTTGGTCATTTTGATTTTAAGTACTACACAGAGAGAACAAGCTTCGATAACAAAAATTTTGCCAGCGGCAGCCTGGGTTTAAGGTCTCACAGGTTTCCAGTTCCCCATTTAGAATATTTCTGGGAGGATTGTGTAAACAAATCTCAAGTCATGACCAGAAGCCATAGTAGACTCTGCATCTCCCAAATTATGTCCATGAGAATAGAGTTCAGCATAGGAGTAACAGATGATGGTTCTGATTTGATTGAGCCTAATTTCAAAAGACTTCTGGATACTGAAGAGGTAGATGTTGATTGGTCAAAGGAGGAAGAAGATTACATTAAAAGCAGAACACAGCATGTTCTCAAATTAACTGAGAACTGGCTACAAGAAAAAAAAGAGCAGTCTAGTCCTAAAATGACTGGAAATAAATCTTCAATTTTATTTTCTCCCCCCATTATTTCTAATATGCCTAAAACATCTGGTAATGCAGGTTCATCTGATAAGCAGCAGAAGAAAGAAGCTAAAAAGAAGTCTGTTACAGAGCTTTCATCTGTGGTCTCTCCTCAACGTATCACTAGGTCACGATCTCGATCACAAAAGAAGGTGAAGATGACTCAAGAGCAGATGGAGAAAATTAATCTAGAAGATGACAAGTTTGAAGACTTGAATTATCAAATCGGGGATGATGATCAAATTGGGAAAGATCTTTTTGATCTTGAAGATGTAACTCTAGATTTAATGGATACTCCTGTTAAAGCTGGTCCTCAACCAAAAAAAACCAGTGACACACCCAAATGGTTAACTTCTTCAGTTAATAAGAAGCAAAGTCTGATTCTTGTGTCAATACCAGTGCAAGATATTGTGAGTAAGTATGCTTAGAAAACTCCTAAAGCCAAGAAGGTGAAAAGCACAACACGCATGTTTGTTGATGCTAAGACTAGGAAGTGGACAGTTGAGGTCGCTACTTATAGGCCTAAGGAGGAGAAGCAAGATGTGGCGGTTGTGGATTTTGAAGTGACCAAAATTGAGTTGGGAACAATGGACAGAGCCGGGAAAAACCATCTATTCAAAGAAACAGCCCAAAAAATGTTGATTACATTGGTGTAGGATAGCAAAGAGAAGAAAGAGTTGAAACAGACCATTGTTTCACTTTCTTAGTTTATTAATGCATTATGCAACTTTGATGCTACCCCGTTGTCTCAATCTTCTCAAGTGTTTGACCCCAATTCCAAAGAAAATAAGACTCTGCTGAATCAAGTTCAAAGGGGATGAACTTTAGCTTCTTCAGTTGATGAATGGATGGCTCAAGTGCTAAATAATGGCAGATAGTATATTAAAGATTCAAATTCAATTCTTCATAACACTGAGATAACAATAGGGGAGCTGCAGGATCAACGTCAAGTATGTGGTACAGATGAAGAAAAGTGGGTATCAACAATGACCAAATTTATGGAAATTGAAAGGCACGAATTTAATAAATTCTGTATGGAAAAGTTGCTTAAAGGTGCCGAGGAGTCTTATTTCTTCATACTCAGAAAAAACATTAGCTGGCATATTGCTCTGATAAGAAGTGCCATTGTGGAGAATAAAGAATATGAAGCTGAAGCTAAGCAAATCCAAAAGGCTGCCCTAACAGAATTGAAAGTGATTAATTTCACTTATACCTACCCCTCTGTCTTTGGTGAACAAGAACTGAAAGGCACTTTGGACGCTTTTGACTCAGCTATTAAAACTATCAGAGAAAAGATTCATCCCAAGGCCTCTGATTTGACCCAGATAGCAAGGATTGAATCTATGCTTTATTTGTGTGTTGATCAGTTATCCAATGTTACTGATAAGGTGAAGAAGCTGAGATGGAACAAAGACACCTCCATGGCCCGAATAGTGAACTCTAAAATCCCACATCTGTCACTTGCAAAGGAATTAGTTCAAGCATACAAAGAATGGAAGCCGACTCAATCGGTTACCAACAAAGAGGGAAGTCCAGTGACAAGCGAGGATCATGCCTTAGATAAGGAGCCTAATTCGGCCATCTAGTTTCCCTTTTTACTATGTTATTATGCTAAAATTTAAGGACATGTGTCCTCCTTCTGATGGATTAGTTACTTAACTGTTTTCCTGAGAGGCCGTGTTTTTTGGGAGGCCTCTCGGTGCTCTGTTGCTATTTATTCTAGCTGCTAAAACTTGTAAAGGGTTCGGAAAAACTTTGGAGATAGATAGATAGTTTTGATAATTATAGTTCAGATGGTGAATGTTGTGAACATAATTGATTTCAAACAATTATCTGGGTAGTAATTTTTGAATGATATGACAAGAAGGTTATTGAATCTGTTTTGTTTATGACCTAGAGCAAGGTGCCCTGTGTCGGTATATCATTTGGCCTATTTTATATCTTTATCAGCTGTTGCATGATATCTAAATCTTGAATGTTATCTGTTATCTATTATCTGCAGTTAAAAGTTGTTTATGTTTTTCATGAAATGCCATTTTGGAAGTGACTGTGTTTCCTTCCTATTCATTAACGGGTTATATTTACTTTATAGTTGTTTAGAAGCATGTCATCAAAGAATGATATTGCTGTCTTTATAAGATTTTTGGTCAAAAGCTAACCGATTAATCATTATCTCATTTCATTGAATATCATATTATGGAGCTGTACCTGTTATAAAATTCAGAGGGAAGTGATCACGAAAGACACTTACCCAACTGTTAGAAATAGTTTGTCTTTTAAGGGTGATAGAGTAAACTTAAAAGGTTATTTGTAGAAAGACAAATCTGTTCACTAACAGGTTACTAGAAATGATGAAAATGATCATATTTTATGGTTCATGTATTGGGGCATTGACATATTTGAGCATTGACCTACCTCTTACAATCATGGTTCAAGGTTCGAGGCATCAACCTACTTCTTACCATCAATTTTTATGGATTGAGGCATCAAGATACTTCTTATCATCAGGGTTCAAAGATCAGGGTGTCAACCTACATCTTAACATTGGGATTTGGAGATTTGGGTATTAACCTACCTATTACCATTGGGTTTCAAGGGTTAGGGCATGAAAACTACCTCTTAACATTAAGGTTAAGGGATTGGGACATCTTCCTACCTCTTACATTGGAGTTTAGGGATTGGGACATCGATTGAACCCTTACTTCCTTTAAAAAAATAAAGAAATAGGAGCATGAGGTTGAAGGCTGAAATGATTCTTTCCTTCAATATAAATCATAGACTAACACCTAAAGGAAGGATTGAGGTGGTTAAAATGTGTTGTGGTGTGGATTGGAAGTTTAATATTCTCTCACCCTATCATTTTGAGGTATTGTGAGAGAATGCAATTTTAGAGTAGTACTCACTTGTAGCTCCATACAAAGTATTCTTAAGTGCCATGAGCTTCCAAAATGACTTCATCATAGTTTGACATTTTTTCTTTTTCTTTTAAGCCTCTTTAGAGACCACCCCAAATAGTGCACTCCAAAATGAATGAATAACTTGGACAACCAAAATAGGTCTTCCCTAATGTTTATGTACCCACATTCATGTGTTGGTATAGTCAATTTTTGTTTAGGATGCATGAAACAAAAAAATCTCAATGTTATCATTTTTGCACTACTTTTCACTAACATTTTTTGCAAGAATGCATGTGATGATTCCATAACAAAACAAGGTTTATATGAAAAAAATTGAGAGAGGTTGGTGTATATTAATTAGGGAAAGGGAAGCAATGTAATGTAAGGAATTGTCCTCCTTTCCCAAAATGCACATTTGGAAGGAAGATGATCCAATAGGCTCAAATTGGACTTAAGTGCTAAATGGGTCAAATGATCCTTCACAAATAATGAATATTTGGGGGGAAGTTGGATTTAAGGGAAAATAATATGATAATGAAAGATAGGTCACTAAATAATAAAATTTGAGAAGACTCAAAAAATAAAGAATGACAAAAAAATAGACAGACATCTACAACGACTTGAAATGAAAACCAAAAAGTTGTACCAACTTGTAATTGTTGGAAAGTGATCAATTTTGTTTTTTATGATTCACTTTTTTGTTGTCATTTATGGAAACACATCTGGCATATTGATCGATTGATCTGGAGTTAATTTTTGGTTGTTCTATTATGAAATCGACTAAGTACAGAGTAGAAATACAGAGGTATTTTGGGTATCGAAGATCGAGATCGACGAGTTATGAAGAGAAAGCTTAGAGGGAGATACTATAGAGTATGTATGACCATCTAAAATCTATTTCATTTTGGTAAAGTTTACAGAGAGTTACAGTGAAATAAAGATAGGCGACAGTAGCAGAACAATGATACAAAGCAATTGAATTGAAGTGATGATTTAGGGAGTATGGGGTGGACTCCTGGAAAGCTAAGCTAGATTATGTTTTTTGATAATATATATTTTGATTATGTAAGAGCGCCGACTATGTATTTGAAATTTTCTTTATCAAATGTATTTTGTATTGAGAGCCAACTATGTAATATTTAGTTGAGAGAGCTGACTTAACAAATGATAAAGATATATATATGAAGATATTTTATAGAGAAAAGTATATGATGTGAGATATGGTTTTGGGAGATGTGAATGGTAGAGATGAGGTTGACAGAGATCATTGAAGAGCTATAATAGGAACTATCTAAGCATAGCTGATGCTTGTTTTGTTCATTACTGAGAACACTTTGTAACAAAAGTATATTGTAAGAGCTAATGCTTAGTTGTCCCTTAAAAGGGTGTTGTATACCTTTAACAGGGTTGATTTCCTCTAACAAGGAATTGTACTATGTAATATTCAGCTCCTAACAGGGCTAGGTCTCCTAACAGGGACACTATACTTTAGTGCATGCTTGTGGGTATCATCCCCACTGGGGTTTTCCCTTGGCCAGGATTTCCTCGACAAAAAATAATGGTGTTATGAGTACTGTGTTTTTCATTTATGTTTCTTTAATTTTAGTATGCTTATGGTTTGTGTTGAATTGGTTCAAATTTTATTTTAAGTGTTGTAATACTGATTCACCCCCCCTCTCAGCATTACCTAATCCCAACAATTGGTATCAGAGCTTTTGGCCCTTAGAGAGAAAGATTAACAACTTAAGGGAGATCAGAATGGATTCAGATAATTTATAGGAGAACTTTGAAGCTGCACTTGAAGACCTTGATAAAGTTAAAGCTAAGAATGAAGACTTGAAATTCAATCTAAGGAAAGTGTTGGAGGTTTGCCTCTGTGCAAATAGTTGATTGTAGGTTTGTCATTGATGACAACATATAATATACAACGGTGTTCTATATGCAATTATCAGTACAGATATTTTGGAGCTATGCGTGTTTATTTCCATGGTGTATACATGTTCTAGATGCTATGTGCATTCACGCTGAGTCAGGTATGAAGTTTCAGTTGAGTTATGTTAGTTACAGTGACTAAAGATTATCTGTGAAGAGCTGACATAATTACATTATTTCTTGAGTTACACCTATCTTTGGGATATGCGTGTTTGTATTCATGTTTAGTTATGAGTTAAAGATAATTATCTAAAGGTGCCTAATGTGTTTTATCAGAATCATGATGTTGGAGTTAATTTGGTAGAGCCGACTTTGTGATGCGTCACGTCTATTCAGTTTGGGTTGCGTGATTCTAATCAGGTTGCGTGCTTGATGTGGCTGAATAAAAAAAGTATTGAAGGGACTCCTAAAGCCGATGAAGATCACATCTTTTGGGAAGATACTTATAGTAGTTCATATGGTGAACGCTAAGTGTGAATGATAAGAAAAGATACATAAAAGTATAGAACAAAATGTCCGTTGTTTTGGGACAGTAGAGACATTTCATTCATCAAGAAAAGATCTATGTGAAGAAGAAGTGGAAGTATACAACACACTGGAACTGATCAAGACAACAGGTCTACTCAAACAATTCATTTATTAGATATAGTGCATATCTGTTTTAATGAAGGTTACATCCTTCATCATTTTAGTAGTGAGCTTTTTGGACAGTGAGTCCTCACCCTTAACAAGGTTATTTGTAAAAGACTCCTAACAGGGTCAGACCCTTAACTAGATCACTGTACTTGTTGCATTGTAAAGAACAACTCCTAACAGGGTTGCAAGATCTCCTAACAAGGATAATTATACTCAAGTACAGTTCTTTGTGGGTGCTAATTCCCACCGGGGTTTCTACCTATTTGGTTTCCTAGTAACCAAAATTGTTGTATTCTATCTTGTGTTATCTGAATGTGTTAAATGCTTAATGTTATTCTATAATTAATAGAATAAAATAATTAAACTAGCAGATAACTGATTCACCCCCCCTCTCAGTTATCTCTTTGGACTATTCTAACAATTGGTATCAGAGCCAAGTGCCTTGGAGAGAAAGCCTAATAGCTTAAGGTAGATTAGATGGCGTACTTCAGGAAAGAGAGTCCTAAGTTTGATGGAGAAAACTATCTTGACTGGAAGAACAAAATGATAACACATCTTCAGTGCATTGGATTTGAGATCTATGAGATTGCCACTCTTTTAATTGATGTTCCCACCTTAAAAGACCTTGTAGAAGAAGACTCTACAATTAAACAAAAGGAAGTGTTCACTCAAAATGTAATTGCCAAAGAAGCCCTAATCAGTGCACTATGTGACAGTGAATTTTCTGAGATCAAGAAGGCAGATAAAGCATATTCTATTTGGAAATACTTAGAAGATATGTTTGAAGGAGATATCCAAGGAAAGAATGCACGCAGAAAAACATGGAAGAAAAGATACAATAATTTAGAGATGCTACCTAAAGAAAACATCAGAGCTTACAATCAGAGGATTAATGAAGCAGCATACGGTATTGGGAACAATGGTGGAGAAATTTCAGAGGATGATATAATGGACAAACTAATGACCACATTGACAGTAGACTATGAGAGCAAGATTAACATCTTGGATGAAAATATGCAATTCTCAAAGGACTTCAAAAGAGAAACCTTGATCAAAAAAATATCTGAATTTGAGATATCAAGATTGAAAATAGAACCTAAAAGTGAGACAACTTTCAAAGCCTCAGTCCACAGTAAGAAATGTATAAGCAGCTCCAGTAATAATGAAGAAGTGGATACAAAACTAGAAGAAATCATTGCTATGATTGCTAAGAAATAAAGGAAAGGTAAAGGGAAATATGAAGGATAGCTACCATTCAAATGTTTCTCATGAAACAAAGTTGGTCACTTTGCATCCAAGTGTCCTACAAGAGTCAAGAAGTTCAGATCAAATTACAAGCCCAAGTACACTAAGAAATTCTATCATGCTGAAGATGGTGTAACTAATGATGATTCAGGAGAAGATGAAATTGGATTCATTGCCATTAAATAAATTGAGAAGATGCTTGAAGAAATGGACAAAGAAGATGAAGAAAAAGCACAAGAGTTAGCATTAGTTTCCAAAGCTGACATCAGAACTGACTGGATCATTGACAGTGAATGTTCACACCACATGACAAGAGACAAAGATAGATTTGTACATCTAGACAAGTAAAAAGGTGGCATGGTTAGATTTGGAGATAGCACTCCCAAAACTATCATAGGTAGAGGATCTATCACCTTAGATGGAAAGAACAAGATAGATGATGTTCTTTATGTTGATGGTTTGCATCGTAACTTACTAAGTGTTGGACAACTGCCAGACAAAGGATATCAGTTGGAATTCAAGAACAACAGTTGTATTATCAACAACAAAGAAGGAGACATGATTACATCAGGTTCAAAGATGAAAAGTAATGTTTTCCAACTTAATTCTGAAGTAAGTTATTTTGTTGCAAAAGTGGATGATAGTTGGTTATGGCACAAGAGACTTTGTCATATCAATTTTGACAACATAGTCAAGATAAGTAATGTAAAGGCAGTAAGAGACCTTCCAAGTATTGCAAGACCAATTGACACTATGTGCAGGGAATGTGTGATGGGGAAGCATGTGAGGATCTCATTCAAGAGTAAACAAGACTCTGTTGAAAACAAATTAGATCTGATACATACAGACCTATGTGGACCTACTAAAACAAGATCATACTACGAAGAAAGGTATTTCATTTTGTTTATTGATGATTTATCAAGGATGATGTGGGTTGCATCCTTAAAAGACAAATTTGAATCTTTTGAGAAGTTCAAAGTATTCAAAGCTAAGGTTGAGAATGAATCTGGATTGAAGATAAAATGTCTGAGATCTGATAGAGGAGGAGAATTCACATCTAACCAATTTTATGATTACTGCAAAGAACATGGAATCAAAAGACAGTTAAGTGAACCTAGAACCCCTCAGTAGAATGGGATTGCAGAAAGAAGGAACATAATAATACTTGACACAACATGCACTATCTTGATTGAAGGAAAAGTTTCCCATACCTATTGGAGAGATGCGCTCAATACAACAATCTATACTATCAATAGAATACAATTGAGACCAGGTGCATACAATAAACCTTATGAAATTTGGTTTGGTAATGTACCTAATGTAAAATACTTCAAAATATTTGGAAGCAAGTGCTACATCAAAAGAGATGATAACATTGGAAAGTTTGATGCTAGAAGCGACGAAGGTATTTTTCTTGGTTACTCTACTAAAATCAAAGCCTATAGATGTTTAAATCTAAGATTGAAGAAGATCATTGAAAGTACTCATGTGAAGATTGATGAAAACTTTATGATTTAAGAAAGATATTATGAATGTGCTCCCATGATTGAAGATGAGCCTAGACCCATCAATAAGGACACAGTTATTGAAGAAATGTGTGACTGTATTGATGTTTCGTGTAACAATCCTGAACCAAGTGAAGAAGAATCACAAATTATAGATGAAAGTGTCACTCCTAAAAAATCAAAATACACATCCAAATATCACTCTAAGGAAGACATCATTGGAGATCAGAGCGCTAAAGTATTGACAAGATCTAGAGAAAAAGGTTCAACTGTTGATGAAGAAGTATGCTTACATTCACAGATTGAACCCTTAAGTGTAGAAGATGCGTGCAATGATTTAGATTGGCAAAGTGATATGCAAGAAGAATTAGATCAAA
This sequence comes from Thuja plicata, assembly GCA_018584345.1. NCBI lineage: Eukaryota > Viridiplantae > Streptophyta > Pinopsida > Cupressales > Cupressaceae > Thuja > Thuja plicata. The sequence continues at coordinate 1,704,931 of MU225941.1, forward strand.
TAATCAAGAATGATACATGGGAACTGGTACCTAGACCTCATGACAAGAATGTGATTGGAACAAACTGGATATTCAGGAACAAAATGAATGAAGAAGGCACAGTGGTAAGAAATAAAGCAAGATTAGTATGTAAAGGATATGCACAGAGAGGAGTAGACTATATTGATACATTTTCCCCTATGAGAAGACTGGAAGCTATCAAGTTTTTTTGGACTATGCAACATTCAAGAACTTCAAAGTATATCAAATAGATGTCAAGTCAGCTTTTCTAAATGGTGATTTGAAGGAAGAAGTCTACATAGAGAAACTCGAAGGATTCAAACTTTCAGACAAACCATACATGGTATGCAGACTAAAGAAAGCACTTTATGAACTTAAATAGGCCCCAAGAGCTTGGTATGAGAGACTTGATGGTTACTTAACAAAGATAGGATTCAGAAAAAGAGCAGTAGACTGTAACTTATTCATAAGAGAGACAGATGATGGATTACTACTCGTTGCTATTTTTGTTGATGACATTATCTTTGGAGGTAATGACAAACTTAGTGCAGAATTCGCCAAAGAAATGAAAAGTGAGTTTGAAATGAGCATGATTGCACCTATCAAATATTTTCTTGGATTGAATGTAAAACAAATAGATAAAGGCATATTCATAAATTAGTCTAAGTATGTGAAGGAGATATTGAAGACTTTCAAAATGGAAGATTGCAAACTAGTAAGCACCCCCATGATAACATGAAGAAAAATTTCTAGAGATGATGATTCCACAACAGTTGACAAGACTCTATACAAGTCTATGATTGGAAAAATCATATATCTTACTCAATCTAGACCTGATATTTCTAATGCAGTTGGCATTGTTGGAATATTTGCAGCTGAACCCAAGAAAAATCACTTAATGGCAATAAAAACAATATTCAGATACTTAAAAGGGACTATAGACTATGGTTTATGCTATCCTAACTTAGAGAACATACAACTTCATATGTATACTAATGCTGATTGGGCAGGTTGTGTTGATGATAGAAAGAGTACATTAGGAGGAGCAGTATTTCTTGGAGACAGGTTGGTCACTTGGATAAGTAAAAAGAAGAATTGTATCTCTCAGTCAACAATAGAAGCTGAGTATGTTGCAACAACATTGAATTGTTCAACAATGGTTTGGATCAAATAGATGATTAAAGATTTTGGTATTCAGATTGATTATACTATTGTTATTCATTGTGATAACACTAGTACTATCAATATGTTAATGAACACTATGATGCACACAAAGACAAAACACATTAAGATCAAATACCACTTTCTAAGAGAAAAAGTTGCAGACAAAGAAGTAAAGTTGGATTATGTGAGCACTAAAGAACAATTATCAGATAATTTTACAAAGCCATTATTAAAAGATACCTTTGAGTATCTCAGGGAGAAGTTGGGAGTAATTCCCTTTCCTGAGTCTGATTAGAAATTATAGCAAGAACATCAGTCCTTGGTGACTGATGAATGGTTGACTACTCTACTTCTGGAGTAGTACATGTGCTTAATAATGTTTGGCACCCTTTTCCATTGATGTCAAAGGGGGATTATTAGTAAGGGGGAGCATATACTCTGGGGGAGTATACAGACAGAAGAGCAGCAGCAGTGAAGAGGAACCTTTGATGAGGATATTGAAAAGATTTTAAAAAGAAGGAAGACACTTTGAGTTGATGATATCATATGTTGCCATCAATGTTGGTGGTACCCTAAATTTTGAGAATTTAGAAGTCCCAATCCATTATCAAGAAGAAAGTTTCTCCATACTAAAAAAATTAAAGGAAGGAAGCTTTATGACACAAATAAATAGAACTAACTAATCGAAGCCTTCAGAAAATGCTGGAATTTCAACCTGCTACAAAGATAATGCCGACAGAGGCTGAAGATGGTTGAATTTTAAAAATCTAAAACCGACCCAGTTTGGGAAATCAAATTTCCTATCTCCAACAAAAATCTTATCTTTTCAAAATGTGTTTTGGATTTTCAACCAAAGCCAAATCTGAAAGTTAGGTAGTTATTTTTTAGTTAGTTTAGTGTTTTTAGAAATATTTTATAATAAGGTTTGTGTCTTTTCACCTTAAGGAGGTGTGAAAGCCACTCAAACACATATATATATACATAATTTAAAATGTAAAGATAAAAGAATATAATATAATACAATTTCACATATTTGGATAATTTTTAATCAACATGTATAACATGGACCTGGATGTACTATTTTTTCAAAATCAATAAAGATAAGTCCCTTTTCTTTCACATGTGTAATAGTTTCATTATTATTTTACAATTAGTCCCTCAGATAAAC
>MU225941.1:1707888-1723386 GCA_018584345.1 Thuja plicata
AGTAGATAGTGGTTAAGGTAAAGGTTCACCCACCTTGGTCTTGCAGAGCTAGAAGTGCAGGGGAAGAGGATCATAATCGATCATTCCCATTAGTTGGCCAAAAACAATTGGTTTTCCAAACATTGGACTGGCAAGTGCATAGGAAATCCAATTCAGCATTTTTGGGCACCAACAAATGTCAACGGGGGAGATTTTTGGAGATTTGCCTCTGTGCAAATAGTTGATTGTATGTTTGTCATTGATGACAACATATAATATACAACGGTGTTCTATATGCAATTATGAGTATAGATGTTTTGGATCTATGCATGTTTATTTCCATGGTGTATACATTTTCTAGATGCTATGTGCATTCATGTCGAGTCAGATATGAAGTTTCAGTTGAGTTATGTTAATCAGTTATGATAGTTACAGTGACTGAAGATAATATGTGAAGTGCTGACATAATTACATTATTTCTTGAGTTGCACCTATCTTCGGGATATGCGTGTTTGTATTCATGTTTAATTATGAGCTAAAGATAATTATCTAAAGGTGCCAAATGTGTTCTATCAGAATCACGATGTTGGAGTTAATTTGGTGGAGCCGACTTTGTGATGCATCGTGTCTATTTAGTTTGGGTTGCATGCTTGATGTGGCCGACTAAAAAAAGTATTGAAGGGACTCCTAAAGCTGATGAAGATTACATCTTTTGGGAAGATACTTATAGTACTTCATATGGTGAACGCTAAGTGTGAATGATAAGAAAAGAGACAAAAAAAGTACAGAACAGAATGTCCATTGTTTCGGGACAGCAGAGACATTTCATTCATCAAGAAAAGATCTATGTGAAGAAGAAGTGGAAGTATACAACACACTGGAACTGATCAAGACAACAAGTCTACTCAAATAGTTCATTTATCAGATATAGTGCATATCTGTTTTACTGAAGGTTGCAGCCTTCATCATTTTAGCAGTGAGCTTTTTGGACAGTGAGTCCTCACCCCTAACAGGGTTATTTGTAAAAGAATCCTAATAGGGTTAGACCCTTAACCACATCACTGTACTTATTGCATTATAAAGAACAACTGCTAAGAGGGTTGCAAGATCTCCTAACAAGGATAATTATACTCAAGTACAGTTCTTTGTGGGTGCTAATTCCCATCGGGGTTTTTACCTATTTAGTTTCCCCATAACCAAAATTGTTGTGTTCTATCTTGTGTTATCTGAATGTGTTAAATGCTTAATTTTATTCTATAATTAATAGAATAAAAGAATTAAAATAGTAGATACTGATTCACCCCCCCTCTTAGTTATCTCTTTGGACTATTCTAACAGAAAGTAGATGGATTCATAAAGAAATTAAAAGAAAAACTTGAACTTTCAAGAAGTTAGAGACAAGATCTTCTAGTTTAGATAAAAGAAGACTCAGAAAATGACAATTCAGATCAGATAAAGCAACTTGAAAAAGAGAATGACAGTCTAAAACTTGAGAATAAAGGAATGGCTAAAGAAATTCAACAGGAGAAAGATGCTAAAGACAAGATTGAAGAATCTTTGAATAGTGCAAATGTTTTTATGGAAGAAATGAAGAATGAGGCTAACCAATATAAAAAAAGTATCTAGAATTGGAGAAATACAATCAGATTATAAAAGGTGAACTTGTTGAAGCAAAGAGAAATATTGAGAAACTTTGCTCTAGCAGTGATTTGATCGATGAGAAAAGAGACAGACAGAAACCTAAAGGTGATATGACTGGTATTGGCTTAAATGAAGATGAATGCTCAAAGAATCAAGAAGAGAAACTAGATGGGAAGATTGAGGTAGAAAAATCTACTCTTGAAGAACCTAGAGAGAAGATTAGACCTTTCAGAGGTAGATGCTTTGGTTGTAACAATTTTGGACACATGAAAAGAGACTGCAGAGGTAATGCCCCTTTTAAAACCTTTTCTGGTTATTATTTTAATTGCAATGCATATGGGCACAAGAAGGAAGAATGCAGGAAAATCAATTAATCTGGATATAGACAAGAAAATAAAGGAGAAAATACAGATGTAATAACATTGGACACATTGCAAAATTTTGTAAGCTGCAAGTAAATCAGGACATAAGACCTCCTATATGTTACAAATGCAATAATCCAGGTCATATAGAAAAGTTTTGCAGGTATAATGGAGTAAACCACAGAAGAGTACCACCTCCTATGAATACACAAAAGAATGGCATTGATAGTGGCAAGAGAGTTGTAGATTTAAAGAATGACTTTGACAATTGTTTCAAGAAAGCAAAAGATAAAATAGTGGAAAGATATGGAAAATTAAGGAGACAAGTGATATTTTGGTTCAGGGAGAGACACTAGATGCTATTGGATCTTTTGTTGATGTTAACAAAGCTGAATCGACCTAATTGGCTGATCATGGCTTCAGGGGGAGCATTGGATAAAGATATCAAAATATATCCTGCCCTTGATTTTGAGGAGTAAGCTCTAGCAAGCTTAGGTATGATCGTAGCCGACATCATGGAACATATATTCAAAAGCGCAACATTGAACAATGCATATATTTTGATCACAAGATTTATAGCTGACTGGACAACATTGGGTAATGCAAAATTTTAATGACTTAACATTGTATAAAGAACCTAATGATTATCTATTTCCTTACCATTTGATGAACAATGACCTAAGGAGATCAGAGAGACAAGAGATGCAGTCTATCTAGAAATTACCTTGCATGATTGATCAAAGTAAATACTCAAATTTTAATGTGTGAAAGGTATTTACATCATCTACTTATACAGAAACTATGGAATGCACCCTAGTGGTTGGAGAACAAGGATACCTACTAGTATTCAGATTTCACAGAGTTATCGAAGACAAAATAACACATGGGTTGATGGAGAGCTATTTGGTATGATCAAAATTCTTCAAAGGCAAATGAAAGAAAGATACAGGATTCCTGAATATTTAGTTGAAGAATATAATGATACAATGTATTTCATGGTTGAAAGTGATTGTGTATGTTTTGAGGTAGTTGTTCCAAGAAAGAAATGGTGTTATCCTATGTGATATGAAGTAAGTTCAGAAGTACTGACCATGCAGATCAAACATGTTCTAGCATCTGAGATAGATACATCTGAGAAGAGATGGGGTACCTATGAAAAAAAATCAGCTGAGATAAGAGAAGAATATAGCAGAGGCTCAAGGAAAAGAAAAGTTGAAAACATTATTCATGAATGTGGAATTAAGGCAGGATTGACTAAGGAAGAGTTGAGGGAAGTAAAAAGGAAATTGGAAGAACAATATTCTAGATTGGAAAGTGCTAGTACTTCAGCCCTTCCACATCCTGAAGTTGTGATGACAATTGTTGTACCTACTATAGTTATTGATGTAGACTCTCCTTCTTCATCACAACATACCTTGTAGGTAGTAGAAATGGTTCCTAGAGTGAGCACTAGATCCTCTAGATAGAAATCAACACCTAGGGAGCTGCGGACTATGAGAGAAGAGAAAATATCAGTTAGTGATAAACATGTATGGAAACCTAATTTGAAAATGATTGAGAAGAGAGAAATTGAGCAAGGAAAGCTAGTTACAATAGACAAATATTATGACAGGTATGAAGAAGCTGGCAAACTTAAGATTGAAGACATTGTAGTAAATCATTTACTTGTTTTTAAGAAGAATATATTAGAGATTGAGGGCAGTGTACCTGAAGAGTTGTATGGGAAATTAGAGATAAGGAAACAACTGGCATATATTGAAGATGAGACCACCAGAAATCAAGTGATTGACAAGATGTTACCTGTAATATCTATACAAGAGAGGGATAGAATATTCAAAGAACTGAAACCTTTATTAAGGACAAAGGCAAGGCTAGTGAAGATTATAGCAAGAATGTATGATGATGTTACTAAAGATACTGAGAAGGAGCTGTATCAGATACTTATGTCATCGATTCCTGAGAAGACTGCACCTACTAAAACTACAATGCCTACATCCTTAGGAATGGGAGAGAGTTCCAAGATAGTTGAGGCAAGTGTTGAGCAAAGCGAAGATGACATACAAAAAAACTTCTATGTTTGTGGTGTGCCTGTGACACTTGACACTTCTCAATATGAGAAGGACCCTTTTGAAGGAAACATTGATAGTACTATGGCAAAGAGTGAAGAATACAAATAGGAAGAACAGAGAGAGGAAGTACAGAAAGAAATGGAGCAGAAAGAAGAACAAGAAAAATATGAAGTGAAAATTGAGGTAAACACATCCTCTATCTTATTATTGGCAAGAAAAGAAAAACCTATAGATGTTGATGTTGATCGTATGGATGAGGATGAGCTGGTGAGCTTAGATTTCACCACACTTACTAAAGCAAAGGAGAGATCAGAGCAGAAGAATGACAAGAAGACTAAGGTAATGAATAAAGCAATCGATACTGTGAACAAATTACTTCTAGTACCTATTGTTTTCCAGAGTAGAGATGATATAGAAAACTTGAAGATGACACTAGATGAGTTTGATGGTCATTATGAGAACTTGGTAAAGATTGCAGAAAAAGGCAGAGAAGAATTACTCAGAGAAGAAATTGTTTGAAGTTTTCCATTATATCTCATGGAACTTGGGAATTCTAAGAACTAGTACAAAAAATGCAAAGAGTTGTGTTGCACATGGTAGGAAACTATTCAATTATTGCATAAATCCTATGAGACGTGTTCAAAACATTAAAGAAATTATTGCCAAGGACATGGAAACCTTGAAAAATATGATGGACAGTTGTGAGACCTCTTCACAATCTGTAATAGAATTGGACAAAGAAGAAACAATAATTTTGGCTAAACTAAATGTATTGGATATTGAGAAAGGGAGAGTCATAACAAGGTTTGGTTTGCTGAAGAGTTTAATCTTACTCCTAAGCTATCAATTATTGAAGCCCACTTATCTGACATGGAGAAAACTGTATAATCTTTGGATAACTCTATGCCAATAGAGTTGAAAGAAGCATAGACAACATCATTTGCATTGAATGGAATAACTCATGAAGTGAAGATCTTGGAAGATTCCTTTCAAGATATTCTAAAATTGGTGAGTAAGCACTAGTTCTATTACATATTATGCACCTTTGTCATTGTTGTCAAAGGGGGAGAAGAGAGAAGAGAAAAATGAATAGAGGATAAGAGGAGAATATAGTGTATAAGGGAGAAGATAAAAACAAAATAGAGGAAGAAGAAGAGACAATTTTTGTTTTGTTGGAACACTTAGTCATTTTTTTTGTTAAATGTTGCCATCAATGCCAAAGGGAGAGATTGATGGAAAGTGATCAATTTTGTGAGTTATGTTCACTTTTTGGTTTTCATTTATGCAAACACATCTGGAATATTGATCAATTGATTTGGAGTTAAGTTTTGATTATTCTATTATGAAATTGACTAGGTACAAAGCATAAATACAAAGGTATTTTGGGTATCAAAGATCAAGATTGACAAGTTATGACAAGCGAGATTAGAGTGAGATACTATGGATTATGTATGAACTTCATCTAAGATCAATTTCATTTTGGTAAATTTTACAGAGAGTTATAGTGATTTAAAGACAGGAGACAATAGCAGAATAGTGATACAGAGCAATTGAACTGAAGCGATGATTTAGGGAGTATGACATGGAATCTTGGAAAGCTAAGATAGATTATGTTTGTTGATAATATATATTTTGATTATGTAAGAGTGCTGACTATGTATTTGATATTTGCTTTATCAAATGTATTTTGTATTGAACGCTGACTATGTAATATTTAGCTGAGAGAGGCGACTTAGCAAATGATAAAGATATATATATATATCTATATATATATATATATATATATATATATATAGTAGAGTGAAGTATATGATGTGAGATATGGTTTTGGGAGATGCGAATGGTAGATCTGAGGTTGACAGAGATCATTGAAGAGATATAATAGGAACTATCTAAGCATAGTTGATGCTTGTTTTTTTCATTACTAAGAACACTTTGTAACAGAAGTATAGTGTAAGTGTTGTATGCTCAGTTGGCCCTTAATAGGGTGTTGTATACCTTTAAAAAGTTTGATTTCCTCTAAAAAGAAATTGTACTATGTAATATTTAGCTCCTAACAGGGCTAGGTCTCCTAACAGGGACACTATACTTTAGTGCATACTTGTGGGTATCATCCCCACCAGGGTTTTTCCTTGGCTAGGGTTTCCTCGACAACAAATAATGGTGTTATGAGTACTGTGTTATTTGTTTATGTTTCTTTAATTTTAGTATGCTTATGGTTTATGTTGAATTGGTTCAAGTTTTATTTTAAGTGCTGTAATACTGATTCACCCCCCTCTCAGTATTACCTAATCCTAACAATAATCTCACTTTGGAGCTAATCTAAAGGGTACAGAATGCCCTGGGCATTTTTTTCCTAGGAAAACTATACATAAATTTGTTGTGCTCCGTGTGATTCTACCTAAAACTTTCACAGTCAATCTGACAGGTCCCACTCTTTTTGGATTAAGTCTTGATAGCTTCACTACTTATTCCTACACATATAAAAATGAGAAAATGATTGTGGAAAGGAGTTTTCCATTTTAAAATCCTTGTTTAGGAATCAACCTTGAAAATGCAATGAAATTTCACAATGGAATGATTGTGGTAAATGTTAGATCTACCTTGTAAATGATTATACTTTCATGAACGGCTATTGAGATCATAAACATTCATGAAGATGCTTGTATGTTTATTGAATTGTAGTTTTTGAATCTTGGAATGTAGAAAGGAATCAAGTATTCCTTCACACATGTATGGATCTATGAATGCCACTCTTAGATCTTCAATATTGTTATGCTTGATAAACACTTTTCTATGAAGGAAGAATAAATGTAGGTGGACAAAGGATCTTCTTACTTGATTGAGAAATCCTTTACTTGGCCATCATGGGAGAGAATCTTGCTACAATGGAGAAGATAGCCTTAAAAATATCGTGGATGCTTAGAGAATGCTTGATCTTGAATGCAAAATTGATTGAGATCTTGATCATGGACCTTAATGACGGATACTAAAAAAAAGGAGAGCTATGGTTTTTATATACCTCTCACAACATTTTGGGACTCAAAATTAATCTAGGTCAACCAAGGGATCTAATTTACCACTAAAACATCATTATGGGGCCCCAATTTGAAATTGGGCTCAATTGAGGGAACACAATGTCTAAGGCATTGTGTTCCTAAGAACATAACACCTTGGGCGTTATGTGCCTAGGAGAAAGTGATATAATTTAGAGTGGGAGTTGGGAAGATAGGATACATATTGAAATAAGCAGAGATAGGTAGTTGGATCAAGCATAATGGACATGAAATCTTGAAATCACCAAAATGAGGCCTAATTGAGTATCTAATTATAGGTGATAACTTTTTTGGATGGAATGGTACATTTATCTTCCACTCTAGTGAGAGTATGAGACAACCTCATGCTCACAATAAATTAGATCAATGCATTGGATATTTTTTATCAAGGTCAAGGAGACAATGACATGTTGGAAATATATGCTTGGTTGTCTATTGTCATTGATGTCAAACATTGTGTTTCAGAGGTGCTTTTGGTTTCTCAAACACCGTGGTTTTGAATTTTTCTACTTGGAGAAATAAGTTTGTGTCCAGAACCTATAGGATAGTGAAAGACAAGTATGTATTCAAAACAATGGAAGACATGTATGTATTCAGTGCTACAATGCAGTGGAAGACAAGTATGTATTCATAATAGTGCTACAGTGTAGTGGAAGACAAACATGAATTCAAATTAGTTGAATATATATATGTATCTTATGATCATGTGAAGATGGAATTTAACAGTGCTTCATTGTTATATTCTTATATTTGGAAGTCTCTGTGGTCCATATGTGTGTGGTTCAGTGATAGAGAAACATAATTTTACAGTTGCAGTTAACAATTCCATAATTGTGCTTTTCAAAAGGTTTCTTCTCTAGAAATTAGGGTTGAAATTGTGCTATAATTTATGCAGATGGATTTAGGCTTTGGTCTTGGTTGTGGCATTCTCTGGTGATCCAAAAATTATTTTTGGTGACCCAAAAATTGTGTCATCAAGTGTTGCAGTTCTGTTTAGTTGTTATTCTGGTCCAAAAATTTGTTGTGATGACTTATGATGTGGATTATTGGCATGTTCTATTATTCTTGACAAGGCATCTGGATCTCACCATGGCATGTAGAGGTTTGGATACAGTTGGCAAGTTGACTAGTTCTTCAGCCAGTGTGTTTCTAGATGTTTGAAATGATTATGGAAGCTGTTCCAATAATTGTTGATCTGGCATCAGGATATGTGCAGGGATAACTTTAAGAAACCCCCCCTCCCGAAAAGTATAAAATCGTGGTGAATCACATGTTTTTTGGAGGGAAATTTTTTAATATTGATGGCGAATTGTGTTTCAAATTATGGATATTTGGTGGAAATTTTTTTAATAACGTATACCATTTTTATAAAAATATGGCGACTACAAAAGTTTTTAATAGGAAAATTATTAATTTAATTGGTGAATCAGACTTCCTTATACTGATAAATTATGGTGAAATTAATTTCCAAATATTGTAATTAATTTATTTGTCATGGCGAATGTTTTTCAAAAATAAATATAAACTTGGCGATTTAATACAATAGTTGTATAGTTGGTATGGCGATTTAATAATTGGAAATAATTATTAAATTTTCATTCTCAAAGAATGAAACATGTGATGATTCCAGAGAGAGTTTTCAGTAAAGGAGTTATGTCACCATATTCCGTCTGAAATGCACCTTCCACCGTTCATTTCTCTCAATCCAATGGTTCTGATTTGATGTTGAAGTTGCATCGGGTCCCATCACTATGACATTAAAGACTCACACGTCCGTTGGATTACAATATATCAACGAACAAAGGTGAATTTTAGACCTATTTTTGGTCTTCATAATATTTACAACAAACTCTCGGTGGAATCATGACACGTGGTATGATTGATCGTACCAATAAGTCCATGATCAATCATACCACGTGTCATGATTATGTCAAGAGTTTGTCGTAAAGATTATGAAGGCCAACAATAGGTCCAAAATTCACCTTTGTCCATTGATATGTTGTAATTCAACGGACGTGTGAATCTGTGACCTCATTTTTTGACACCAAAAAAGAAGAATTCTTTTGGCAATCTTCGGTAATATTAGATAAAAATATTAATTAATGGTGATGAGTAGATGACATTAATTAAAGTAATGTCAATTAATGGCTGCTTAGACGGAGCCTTTCAATTTTAAATGCCATATATATGTGACATCATTATCTATTCATTGCCTCGATCGAATAATGCCTCAAAGTTAAGGCTTAAATGAAAACATCATGTCATCTAAGGACATTGTCTTCTGACCGTTTGATGATCTTACATCAATGGTAAAGATTCATTTCTTGCCGTCATTTCGTAGCTAATGTACTTTTCTTATTATTTCCGCAGAGTGGGTACAAGTTTCAAGTTTTTTTATAATAAAGAATTGTTATGTCCACCTACATGACGTGATCCTTTCGGCCTTCATTATTCCCAAGATAGAAAATGTCTTATCTTAAGTGTTTTTTCCAATTTCACCCACTGTTGTATTAAATATGAAAGATTTGGAGATTTTTGAAGGACAATTACCATTTAACTTATGACTTAATTATATCTTTAGGGCAGAGAAAGAATTTCAATAAGGGCTTATAAATAGATGATCTACGCTTGTTAATTTATGATTGTGAAAGCAGATTTGTGAAAATATTCTGTGAGTGCTAGGTTCTCTTTGATTTTTTTCAAAAATTAGAATATTAATATCAGTTTGATTTTCAATGGACACTCCAATTCGTTTAAGATGCACTGCCTTGGAGGATAAGAGGGCCTTTTTGGGCCTAGTCACAGACCCAATCCTGGCGTCTGTTGCTACGAAGTTGGGAGCCTTCACCAAGGAGGCTATAAGGATGATGCTGGGATGTGAATTTCTAAAGAGTGAAAATAGGTATAGAGTTAACACTGACATTTCATCTTGGTTGTTGGAATCTCTGTTGGACTTGGGGGAGAAAAGGTGGATATTCTCATGCTTTCGAGGAAAGTTTTCAGAGAAGAGTACCTCGGCGACGATGTGAATGTTATCGTATTTGTAGAAATTGGGTTTAGAATTCCTTGGGAAAATGATTTTCCTAAGATTCTACAACCAAGAGTAAATGTGCCCAGGCAACCATTTCTACTGAACCTTGATGTTGAGTAGCTCACACATCATCGAAAGTGGGAACAAATTGGGATGGATTTCCTCCAGAAGTGGCACCATCTGGAGGAAACCAAGGACTATCGATGGCTAGAAGAATTCTATGAGATAAACCTCTCTTCAAAGTTCCACACAGAAGGAAGGGAGCCTCATCCAGATAGTCCCTGACTATGTCTCCATCTGTCCCTATCCCTGAGTCTACCTAGTCTCTAATGTGTCTCCCTCTGGTGGTAGTGGCTTACCAGGGTTTTTGTAATGATGTAAATTGTAATCACGCATGTTTAAAAAAAATATGAAAATATTTTAAGAAGTTCAAATTTCTTTTTTTTTTTGTTTTGATTATAAGAATCGTTAGTAGATATGGCCTATGGGCATCGTTGAATTGTAAATTTTTAATGAAAATTTGCCTAATATAAAATAAAAAATTTGCGTTGCACTTTTGTTTCATGTGATAATTAAATATTTCCAAACTTTATCATTTAATGGTGACTGTTTCAAATTTCATGGATAAGGTATTCTCGAATGCATGAATTCTAAGTGAATATGGTTAATGATTATATTCATTAGTGTGTATTAAATTATTAATATTTTAAAACCATAACAATCGTTGGATTACGAGAGATGAACGATTGAAGTTGTATTTTGGAAGTACTATTGGTTTCAAAAACCTTTTTTGAAAACTCACTCTGGAAACATGACACATGTAATTAATCCAAAAGATTACATACCATTATATCATGTGAAGATAAAACATTAAAAGGATTCTAGAACTTTGGTTTAAATGTTACATTTAACAAAAGGTTTTTAACATTTCCTTTTTAAAATCCTATCGACTCATAGCAGCAGAGCTAAAAAGAACTGTTGAACTGTCACCAAAGATTTCAAGACTGTAATTTGTGAGAGCCTTACTCTTAGCCATTCTAACTTCTATCTATCCAGATTTCAAAATTTAATTTCGGGTAAGATATCTAGCCTGATGCATCCCGATTTTGTAATGTAAAATTTTTTGTTTAACTTGATTTTGAAATTTTAATTCTTGCATGTACAATTGGGGTTTTCTTAAATTATGGTTTTCTTAATTAGTTAGTTATTATCTGTTATTTTGTTAGTAAATAGCTATGATTCTATGTTTTTTCGTTCTTTCGAAGAACAATGGGGAAAGAGAAAACTAAAGGTCAAGGGCAAGCATATGGGAAAACTTTAATAGACTGTAGAAAACTAGTAGAAATCCCTGGTTTCACTGATGAGTATCATGATGTTTATGATCCTACTATCAACGGTGAAAGGAGAGTTATATCAATTAAAAATACATTGTGCAGTAAGGTAACTGGGCCAAAGAGGTATGAATTTATAAATTTTAATCCAACGATAGATGAAAAATTAATAAAGTTGCTTCGTGGGATGTAGGTTTGGGTTGCATGTTGTTACCCAAAGTTTTTGCTTGCCCATAAATTGTCTTGATTTGTGCAGAAAATTATCGTGAAGAAAGAAAAGAAATTGTGAATAAAAATAATCAGGAAGAAATTTTATCAATAACCTAGGAAGAATTTCTCAATTTTCTAGACCTAGGGTTTGACTGACAAAGCTGTAATGTCTATATTGACCTCGGATTGCTGGTAGAGAAATATGAGGCAGTCGTGCCAAATGCAAAAGATTCATTTATAAAGGGTCTAATAGTTGCAGAGTCAAAGGCTTCATTGGGTGAGAACCATAAGCCTCATGATTTTAACATTTTTGTGCCATGGGTTTGGGATACTATATCCTCGCTAGAATTTTGTCTGGGACTGGAAAATAATAGGGAAGTGGGTGCCAAAATTCTTCAATTGATTTGGGATATCCATTGTGTAAATGAACCAGTAAGATATAATTTTGTTGGACACATGGTTCAATTGATGCAAGAACAATTAGCATTGATTAAAAGAGGCAATTATAAGACATTTATTTTCACGACCTACTTCTGCTATCTTCTGCTAGACAAACATGCTACAATATTAATGAGCAACAACAACAATCTTGAAATTCAGAGGGGACAAGACCGACTTGTACTCCAATATATAACTAGACACCACAGATAAGGATGTATGATAACATAAGGAATTACAATAATTTTTTAGACTTATTTTTGGCACCATTGTACAAAAAAATAACAAGCACTCCAATGCCCAGATTGTCTACTTCATGTAGGGATTGCATCCAACTTGAAAGCACAATTCAATTGGCTGACTGGTACTTAATGGAAGAATACACTGTGTTAAGGTTTTACGGATCAAAACTACAACCCCACAAACTTACAATGCATGTGACAAATAGGGTGTTTGCAGTAGAATATGTAATACAACTAGAGAGCACAGATAGACTCTTCACTGGCCAGTCAAAGAAGAGCATATTCCCTTCCTTGCCTTTCTCAATTAGAGGGATAACATTTGAGAGAAAGGCATTCAAAGTGGAAAAAGCATTTTTAGAAACTTTTCAATTTTATTTAGAGTGGTACTGGAAGTATGATCCACTCAATGTCATTCAAACAATGCTTTTTGCTAATAAGAACTCTGCAAACTTATTTCAACATGAAAGTAAACCATTGCTAGAGAAGTTAAAAAACAAGGATAGCTGGGATGACATTACAAAAGAGATGGAGAAAGTTTCCATTGAGGAAAAAATTTTAGTTGAATAGTTGTCATCACAAATTATGACATCAATAAACCATATCATTGTACAACCTAGAATGTCCTACAATTTATACGAAAAATCCGCTCATCCATCAAACATAAAAATACCAAAGAAAATAGAAGAATATTGTAACGATAGAAAATGGACTCCAAAAAAAATGAATTGATGACATGTAACTGATTGAATTTTTGATAATGTTAAGTTGAAGATGATGCAAGACATTAAATCAGTTAATGGTTTGTATTGTCATTGATGTCAACTTGATATCATCTGTATGGTCATATACATAATGCCAAATACTTCAGAGAATCAATGGAATAGTGGTTATGCTTTCAGCAATGCATAAAAGTCAAGTATTCACCAAGTGACAGACTACACTAGCGGAGTGCACACCATTGGTAAAGACAGAGATAAAGTCACAGTGATACCCGACAATCAGAAGACAGTGTTTCCCAATAAAGTAGAATCACAGGATGCCTGATGAGCTAAAAATAGTGTTTCCCAACGAGCAAAGATCCAATGATGCCCGATGGGTGGAGATCCCAAAGCTAACTGAAGTTGTACTGACGGAACTAGCAGTTGTCACCGGCGATGAATTGCAGAATTGACCAACAGAACAGAGAGATTAGAAATTGACAAAATATCTAGCTGGTAGAGCTTAAGGATAGAATTAACTGGTTGTTTTATTCGACCACAGTTAAGTAAGTGATTTAAAGATGATTTATACAGCTGGAAAGAAGATAACTATGAGATAAATCAAGAGTTAAAGCCGTAAATCAATTCGGCTGGATTGTTTTTCACACCAAAAATTAAGAACCAAGAATAAAGGAATATCATGTCTATATAAGAGACACACATAATTCTATTCCATAAGCACTCAGATACATGAGGGAGTGAATTGATAGAAGATGCTGAAGAGAAACTGATGAAGGTTAAAATTCATACAGTCCTGATCAATCAAGCTAAGGAAGAGCTAAAGAATATTGTAGACACCAACACACAGTGAAGCACAATATCATAGAGCAGAAAGAATGAAGAAAAAAGGAATAGAATTGATACATTGATCAGAAAGGTATTGTACGTAAATAGATCTAAATATCTACAATTCAAACTTGTATTAGAAACAGGTCATTGTGTTTTAATTTAACCATTGAAGCATTAAGTCTCTTAACAGAGTAGGACTTAATAGTCTTTTATATTTGAGGTATATCCTAACAGATTACCAAAAAGGTTGACTCATGATAGTAGCATCGGTCTTACCTAAAGCCTATTGACAATCTAAGAAGGAGGCTGATTAAAGGATGGTAGTAAGATTAGCATAAAGCCTATTGACATTCATGAGACTGATTCAAGGATGGTAGCATAGATGCCAGATACTTAGTGACAATCTATGTATAAAAATCCTCTAACAAGGTCACACTTAACATTGTGTTTGTAACCTTTAAAAGGGTTGGCTCCTAACAGGGCTCACTTTGGAAGAGTGAAAATTTGGGGTACCAGTCCTAGTGGTTTTTCCCTTAACAGGGTTTCCACGTTAAAATCCTTGTGTTATGTGTGTATGGTTTATTACTTTAGTGTTTTACATTTCACATATGCATTTATGGATTGACTGGTATACTCTACATATTTACTGAGCATCGGTAAATAAGTTTTACTGCTTATCGGTTATCAAGGAGAAGAAGGACATACAAGGTAAACCAACAGACAGTCATTTGTTTCAAGTATTTCAATGGCATACATCTTGTAGGGAATTAATAATCTAAGGTGTATTAATTAGTGAATTGAAGTTTAAAAGGATAAATTTTCAAGGCCACTGATTCACCCCCCCTCTCAATTATTACTAACAATTGGTATCAGAGCTTGTGTGCTTAGAAGGAAGGTTTCAAGACCTAAGTAAAGATCGCAAGATGAACATACAAGATGTGCCCAAGTTGAACAAGGACAACTTTGCTTCATGGAAAAGTAGGATAAAGCTTCACTTATCAGGTATTGGCAATGATATTACTCAATACTTAGATACTGCATATGTGTTGCATACAAGACTATTGAGAGTAGATCAATTGAGAGTAAAGCATGAACATAACTGTATGGTTATAGAGCTTTCAGCCTCACTCTCTGATGCTAAATTTGAGGATGTCAAAGATTGCAAAAATGCTAAAACAATGTGGGACAAGTTGAAACTTGTACATGGAGGTGATGCAAATGTTCTGAGAGCCAAGGCAGAAAGCCTTAGAGGAAATTTTGATGATCTTAGAATGAAAGAAGGTGAAAACATCACATAGTACAACATAAGAATAAAAGAAGTAGTCAATGCTATACGATGTGTTGGAGGTACACTTGAAGAGGAGATAGTGGTAAGTAAAATCCTAAGAACCTTATAGCCTATTTATGCTATTAGAGTCTCTGCTATTCAGGAAATGAGAGCAGTAGAAAATAATACTGTCACTCCTGATAGCCTGATTGGTAGACTGATTTCATTTGAGATGAATAACTTTGATAATAGTGTCTTACCAAGCTTAGAGTCTGCATTCAAGTCTTCTATGAGAATAAAAAAATCTAGTCAGAGACACTCATCT
>MU225941.1:1737280-1755735 GCA_018584345.1 Thuja plicata
ATTGTGAAAAAATGGCAGAAGAACTAAAGAAGGCCAATAATACAATTCAAACTTTAACAAATACTAGTAATAATTTAGTGAAGATTACTAAAGAACACATTTGGGGCCAAATATTGGGGATGTCTCAGAGCTTTTTTGAGTGGTTTGAAATGATTCAAAGTATGAGAGTATGTTATTTAAAGCTCCATAAAAACATTGAACAGAACATGGATGTTGTCAAGAAAGAAAAGAAAGCAAAAGATATTATGCAATAACTCTACAGTAAGAGTGATAGTTATCTATCAAATAAGGGAATTAGCACCCACCTTGATGCCTCAGTAAAGGTATCAAGTATCATTCAAAAATGTGAGAAGTTACGAGAAGCACATGAATTGGATGACAAAGCTAAGAAGAAGATCACAAAGATGGAACAAAGGAAAGTGAATTTTGGAATTCTTGGTTTGCCTAAGGGATTTGACGCAAATAAGTTCATTGGAAGAGAAACTTACAAAATAAGGTTGGAGGAAAAAATAAATACTGATTTACACTTTCTTCCTACAAACATATCTCCTGATACATTCATTGATTTCATCAAACCAGTGAGAACTTTGAATGGAGTTTTAGAAGAAACACTGTTGTCAAGTCACACTTCCAACTATGAATTGCTAACGAAGTTGTAGGAGTGTGACTATACTATGAACCAAATTGTTCTGCCATCAAAGGATGTTTGGACTGGCCTACAAAGATTGCTCTGAATTTTGAACTACTATAAATTGTAATGTATTGCAAATGAATACAAAATAATTTGTGCTCTACCTAATTTTTATGTTTTCCAATTTAATGTACGTTGAGTTACTCTATTTTATTCAGTTATTCTTAGTTGATTTACTTTGTTATATGCTATTGGAATAAAAAATTTCAAATTCAAATATGAATGATCATTGATGATATGATACAAACTACAGTAATGATACTCTTTGTTCTCAAATTTTAATGATGAAACATAATACATTCTTGCTTTTCTAAAATGAACATTGAATGCTAAGATATAGTAGTTAATAAGTTCAAAAAATACCTATTGATTGCTACTGCTAATTTAGCAAAAATTTCCTAAATTTGCCAATTCATCTTTGTGTCGTCATCATCATCATCATCTAATTATGGTATTCCAGTTCCTTCATTGTTCTCTTCATTTTTGTTTGTGTCTTCTTCACTCTAACCTCCACTTCTATGAATCCCACTCCCGTCGCCACTTGTAGTTGTCCCACTCAAAGTCAGAGATTGGTTAATGGTGTTGCCCAACCCTCTTATTTTGCATCTTTTCTTCCAGATTTCCATTGATTTTTGATAAGAATGTTTCCAAATTCTTGTCTAGTTTGTTTATTAGCTTTGATTTTAGGAGTCCCAAAGCGCTGAAAACTCTCTCATCTCCATCGAACCCAATATCATGGTTTGACATAGATAAACAAGCTTGAAGAACTCAACAATTTCATCACGCAATATTGTGCTCTATTTTAGTTCTATCCAAAGCCTTGTTGGCGAGCCCTCTTCATGTGGGTTATGCATTAATTGATATTGATGCTTCATAGTCCTTGAAAAAGTTCCTGACTACTATCTAAGAAGACCCTCATCTAAAATTCTATTGATAGTCACTCCATTGAATTCTACAGATTTGCAAAATTCCTTTATCAAAGTCAACAACCTATTATGATAATCTTCCTTAGAGTTTAAGCGCCAATATTGAGGAAACACAATTGCCATGGCCTCAAGAAGTTGTTTATATGGGAATCAGGATCTTATTTTAGAGGGAAATTTATAGGCTATGTCCCTTGTATTAGCTGTTATAGACTCGATGATCTTGATAAACTCTTCCCTTGTAACTCTTGTAGCTTGCTTCTTTGGCGCACTGTAGTACATTGGTATCTAAAATCCCCTTACACAAACACATAAACCTCCATTTTCAATGATCTTTAATAATTATTAGGATTGTCCAAATCTGTTAGTTTCTGCTAGTGATGAATTTATCATCGGATAAATTTGGGTCATTTTGATAGAGATTATCGAGGGCTTGGCATGCAGACATTTTACGCAAATGAGCATATTCTGCAGTATAAATGGCTCTTTGTTGGGATTTTTTCATAATGAACATCATTTATTCTAGCATGGGAAGAAGAGATGCTTAAGTCAAAAGTGTCTCTATATTGCTTAACCTCCGAAGCAGGTTGCTACATCTCTAATTTTCTGCATTGTTGCAAATATCGTACATAAGTCTAATCAAATATTGATATAAAAAAAAAACTCGATGCGCTAGTCCATCCAAAGAGATCCATCTGGTATCAACATCTTTTAGAAGCTTGTTTCCATTGGTAATTCCATTAGCAAAGTGTTGAAATTCCCTAAAACGTTTGGGACTTTGACAAAAATATGAGTACAACTCTCTCACTAAATCTTCAACCTTGTTTGCTAAAGGAAACTTCTTCACAACTCTAAAAGAAAGATTCATCCTATGGGCCATACAGTGAATGCCAACAACATATGGTGAATAAGAAGCCTGCATCTTTGTGCAAAGACTATTCCTTTGACCTTTCTTTACTGAAGCTCCATCCACTCCAACACAGATCAACTTCTTCACTGTTGTCAATTCATCCATAGCTCCATATTCAATTAAATGGCTCTTTACTAATTGAAATAAACTTTCTTATGTCGCATTGTCCCTCAATTTTGTAACAGTTAGTAGATGTGGTTGGCAGAAATTATTTTGTATAGTATAAACATGCATGCATACCCACAACGTATTATCTATTTCCGTAACTTTTTCTAAGGACAATGCAATATAGGTTGAATCTTTTATTTTTCTCTGTACATCCTCTATTTCAACCTGGGAAATACAACTTGCCCATTCCGATCCACTGTTTATTGACCAATGAGTGATAGGATAGTTAGGAACTTTTAGAAAGTGTAACAAACCACTCATTTCTGGATAGTCTATCATTGGACGCCCTCTGCTCAAAATATGGAAAACATTACTTAATTGAACAACTTTTCCGCATTCTTCTACTTCACTTGCTTTTGCAAAAATAAAATTAATAGAACCTTGAACTTCACTAGGCTTCATCTTAAATTTTTGAAACAAATAATATTCCTCAACATTACTTTTATGTTGACATTGCTCCTTTGTTTTACATCTTACCACTTATTTCCTTTCCATCTATAGTTGAGGTTTCGTAAACCTTACCAACATGTTTCTCTATGGTGTCTAGTTTAAGCCGCAACCACTTTTCCTTATCATACTTCCTACTACAAATCATACATCTTCCTTCTACGGGAGGCTCACCTACAATTGGATTGTCTAGGGGTTCAATGAATGGATCCTTTGTCACCCAATCAAATTTAAATATCCTGGACATCTCTCATTGACGATCAGTTTTTTCTTTTGATTTTCCTCTCCCTTTAGTGTTACTGTTAATTGAACCATCATCATCACTGAAGTTGATCGATTCATCTTGGTATTGGTTATTTACTTGAAATTCATATTCAAGTTCATCTTCATCAGAGATATCAGGTTTTGCAACTTTGTCACTAGATTTATTAGGTTCCCCAATTTGTTGAATAGACTCCTGTGTAAGTTAAGAACCTTGAAGTTGTAGAGGTTCCTCTGATGATGTACCTTCCTCACTTTGACCAACACCATTTTGTCTGCCCCCACCAAAGTATGAAGATATATTTTTACATTTTTTTGGCCTCTCTTGGACATCTCCACCTTCAATAGTCCTCTTCCTATTTAACTTTGACTGTGACATCTCCAAAAAATTAAGGCTGCAATAAAATTTTACTTGAATAAGATACTACAGACTTGTAGTCATTCTGGTTCGCTACTGAATGCAATTGTGAGCTCAGAATCAACTGAATTTTTGTACTACTAAATCTCTTGAAACTATCCTTATATACAAATGCTTATTTCAAATTTTGGCGTAAGGGTCGACAATTGCATATGATAACAACTAATATTTGGCAAACCCCACATAGTTTCAAGCAATTGACTAGGCGAGTAGGGTAGGAATTTGGGACATGATTATTTATGATGCATGGTAAATTGGGTCCTAGTGCAAATAAAACTTTCACTTGGGACAATGGGCCTTTGGCGAATGACGATCCTTGATAAATACACCCTTCCTTAATCTGTGGCAAATAATAGTAAAATATACAATAGAAAAATGGGCGAACAACCCGACTACCGTAGTGAAATTACGTGCAAATAGTGGTGAACAACCTGACCACTATACATGTCTTTTATAAAATATGGGCGAACCGATCAACCAGTATACTAAGCATTTTTTGCCAATTTCTATACGCCTGACGGGACATATTCACCAATTGGAAAATAATCACCACTAAAAAAATCCCTGGATATGTGTAGTGTGTTCTCTCTCTCTCTCTCTCTCTCTCTCTCTCTCTCTCTCCTAGAGTGGATCATACTTCTTGATTTAGTAATGGGTTATTAATGCAGAAGCATCCTAAGATCCTTGGCAATCCTGTATCAAACAAAAATATGTTTTCTTTTGTTCTTTAGCTTGTTTGGAGACTTCTCGGTGAAGTGCTCAGTTACCCTATTGCTTGGGTACTCTTTCTATCTTTCTTTACCGATGAGTCTCAATGTATGTTGGTTTCTGTTGCTCGGGTATGCTTTTACTGAGTTAGTTTCTGTTGCTCGGTGATCTCTTCCCGAGTTGTTTATCCTGATCTGGCTGACTTCTACATTTAACTTCCGTGGCGTAATTAATGTGGGTCTCTCATTGGAGATTGTGTATACCTAAATCTAGGTTGGGGGTTTCTCCAATGATTGTTATTGTAGGTTGACCTATTGGTTGCCTTTTGTATTTAAGTTGTATTTAGTTCTTAGCTTAGGGCATCAGATTGAGGGGAGCAGATCAAAGTGTTGGATATGAGAATCTGGATAATGAGTTGTATGTCTCAAAGAAGATCTATATTTGATCTTGAGTAGTATCTTTGTATGGCCATAACCGAGAAGGCCTTACAACCTAACATGTTGGATGTAATTGATTATCTATGATAATAGAGAACTGAATGTTGATTATATTTCTGTGTATTTGGTTGTTTCCGCTATTATGGTTATTGGCTGCAAGTTTGGAAAATCCTTCGTTGGATCCTCCATCCTTGACTGCATCAGGTGGTATCAGAGCAAAGTTTCAATTGCTGGACAAGGAGTTAGATTTCAAATTGCTGGAGATTTGTGGAGAAAAGATGCCTCCAAAGAAAACTCGTGAGATCACAGAGGAAGAACCTAAGGAGGAATTCAATCTTGAAGATTTTTGAGCTTTGTAGAAGCAAGTGCAAGATCTGTGAGAGTAGTTACAAAGAAAGAATGTGTCTAGAGAAAACCGAAATAATGGTGAAGAGTCTGATGAATAAGATCATTTTGAAGAAGCTAAAGAAGATGTCAGAGATCTTGCGAAGGCTAGATTTTTGAGAGCCATGTCTAAAATTGGGAAAAAGACCTAAGATTAAAGTTTCTACATTTGTTGGAAGCCTTAGGACAGAAGAGTTGATCGTTTGGATTAATGAGATGGATGAATACTTTGAGTATGAAGAAGTGGAAGATATTGATAGAGTTCAATTTGCAAAGACAAAGCTAAAAGGTCATGTGAACATATGGTGGAGAGAAGTTCAATTGGAAAGAAGTTGAAGAGGTAAAGACAAGATCATCAGATGGAACCAAATAGTTGAAAATTTGAAGAATTAATTCATCCCAATGGATTATGAATTGGAGATGTTCAAGAAGATGCAAGGTTTGAGGCAGGAAAACAAGTCGGTGCAAGAGTACACCGAGGATTTTTATCAAATCTTGATTAGGACTGGACATTCAAAAGATGACAAG
This sequence comes from Thuja plicata, assembly GCA_018584345.1. Taxonomy (NCBI): domain Eukaryota; kingdom Viridiplantae; phylum Streptophyta; class Pinopsida; order Cupressales; family Cupressaceae; genus Thuja; species Thuja plicata. The sequence goes on from MU225941.1 coordinate 1,743,156, forward strand.
GAGAAAGTTGCTAGATATATCTGTGGCTTGAGACCTAGTATTCAGGAAGAGTTACTTACTATTCAGATGACAACCATAGGAGATTCTTATCATATGGAATTGAAGATTGAGGAGAAGCTAAACAAGATGATTGAGAGAAGACATAATAATAGACACCAAGGTGGTAAGAATGATGACACAACTTCTAAGAGTAAAGTGGTGGATAATCCTAAGTAGACCGAGGTAGGATCTAGCAGTAGTCAAACCACTAAGGATTACAATCATGGGTATGGAAGAAGAGGAAGAAGTGATTTCAACGGTATTTATTTTTAGTGTGGTGAGAAGGGGACATAGGGCCTAGTCATGTCCTCAAAAGAAGTTCACCCTGATGACCGAGGAAAGCTTAGTGAATGCTGCAGAAGAAGGTGAAGTTATGATCACTAGAAGGCTGGTTGCATGTATTAATGAACTGGTACAAAGAAGAAATTTGTTTAGAACCAGATGTAAGTGCAAGGATAAGGTATGTAATTTCATAATTGAGGGTGACAATTTTGAGAACTTTGTTTTAGAAGAGATGGTTAGTAAGTTAAATTTGGGAAGAAGAAAACATCCTAATCCTTATCAGATTAGTTGGATACAAGATGTGTCTAAGGTTAGGGTCTATGAGCTATGCCTTGTTAATTTTAATATTGGATCTTATTATGATGAGATGTTATGTGGTGTGTTACCTATGGATGCTTGTCAACAGTTACTCAGTAGACCTTAGCAATATGATAGACATGTTATGTTTGATGGTCATGGAAATACCTATATGGTGAAGCAGGATGGATCCAAGCATAAACTGCTATCTTTGTAGGAAGAAGGGACTAAGGGATGTGGAGTTATCAAATGTTGTCTGAATGACAGTGAAAAACATGAGGAAAAAAGAAGTGATGAACCTATGGGTGAAAGGAAGGAGAAATTAAAGGGAGAAGAGAATGAAACCTCTGAGGAACTTACAAAGATTAAGAAATAGATGACATTTTTGGCTGAGATAGTGCAATAGATGTTGACACTAAAGACATAGTGAGATGCAAATGATACCAAGTTGATCAGTTAGTCGGATGAGAATGTAGTTCATCAAAACATTGATAGTATCAGAAGTACCGAGGATGATCAGTGTCAACTACTGTTAGTTGCAGGCAGAAGATATGAGAAAAGTTTTGGACTGATGAATTTGTCGAATAGGACAATGGACAGAGTCAAGATAGCATGGAATGAAGGGAAAGAGGAGATATGATTTAAGAACAAGTATGGAATACCTGTTCTAATTCCCTTAATATGTTCATGATTTCCTTTATGGGAACATCTTCTTTACCTGGGGTGTCTGATGCAGGAGCATCCTAGGATCCTTGGCAATCCTATATAAAAAAAAATATGTTTTCTTTTGTTCCTTATCTTGTTTGGAGACTTCTTGGTGAAGTTCTTAGTTACCCTATTGCTCGGGTACTCTTTCTATCTTTCTTTACCGATGGGTATCAGTGTATGTTGGTTTTTATTGCTCAGGTATGCTTTTATCGAGTTGGTTTTTGTTGCTTGGGTATGCTTTTACCGAGTAGGTTTCTATTGCTTGGGTATGCTTTTAACAAGTTGGTTTCTATTGCTTTGGTATGCTTTTACCGAGTGGTTGCTGTTTCTCGGTGTTCTCTTCTTGAGTTTTTTATCCTGATCTAGATGACTTCTACATTTAATTTCTGTGGCGTAATTAATGTGGAGTCTCTCATTGGGGATTGTGTGGACCTAAATCTAGGTCAGGGGTTTCTCCAATTATTGTTATTGTAGGCCAACCTATTTGTTTCCTTTTGTATTTAAGTTGTATTTAGTTCTTACCTTAGGGCATCAGACTGGGGGGAGCAGATCAAAGTGCTGGATCTGAGAATCTGGATCGTGAGTTGTATGTCTCAAAGAAGATTTGTAGTTGATCTTGAGTAGTATCTTTGTATTTGGTTGTAACCGGGAAGGCCTTACAGCCCTGCATGTTGGATGTAATTGATTATCTATGATAATAGAGAACTAAATCTTGATTATATTTCTGTTTATTTGGTTGTTTCCACTATTATGGTTATTAGCTGCAAGTTTGGACAATCCTTCGTTGGATCCTCCATCCTTGACTGCATCAATTATACATGTAATGTTTATCTCTTAGCCAAATGGGTTCATGTTATATGTGACCTATACATTTAATTTTTATTTCTTATCCAGTTGGGTTCATTCTATGTTTTGGTCTAGATGCTTCTGGCATGGGATCTATTGCATTTTGTTGTTTTCTTGGCCGACTTGTAACTTAAATTGTAATATCCCTTTGGCATGGACAAAATTTTTGTAATCTCTAATGATCTATCTTGCATATACATATAGTTTATGCTTTGGAAAAATATAAGGGTGTGAAGCAAGTGGATTATGTGCAAACCAGTGAAGATCTAAAATCAACAGAGCAGAGTTCAGTGATAGTCACAGAGAAGAAAATGCAGTAATACTATGATGCTGAGGTTGACAATATTGTGTAGGTTAGATGCATCATCAGGAGAATCTCTCTTTATTATTGTAAATATTTGTATGTAACTTATCCCTAGGATAGTGTGTCTTGGGTGCACAATTTTGCTGTTTCATCTTTTTACTTTGGCAGTGAGCCCTCTATTTGCAAGTCTGAAGTAGTGAGCTTCTATCTATATTCAATGTGTGTATTGGCAGTGATCCTCTTCTTGCAAGTCTGGAGCAACGAGATCCTACCATATTTTGTAATCAGACTATATACATCAATGAATTATCTTTGTGGGCAAGTGCTCACCGCAACTTTTCCTAGTTTGGATTTCCACTTATAAAATCTAGGTGTTCATTTGTTGTTGGTTCTATTTATTACTTGTTTATTGATTCATGTGGTGAATATTGAAGTTAGTTAGTGTGATTTCAATTTATGTTGATTCAACCCCCCCTCTCAGCATGCATAGTGTGTACAAAAATTGGCATTACAGTTTGGTTCCTCTTGAAGAAGCTTAACTACTTGAGGTAGATCTAGGATGGCACATAACTTACACTTTTAGTCTCCATTTTTTTATGACACTATTTTTCCCTATTGGAAGGATAAGATGGAAGCATATCTAGAAACATTGTAGAATGGTATTTGGGAGAGTTTTATTTCTATCCTCCTTTTGGAAGACCTTTGACTACTGAAGAATAAAGACAAAAGGAAGCTTATGTGAAAGAAAGACCAATTTGTTTAGTAGTTTATGTGACATGCTATTTGAGAAGGTGAAATGTTTGAAAGGTGCTAAAGAGATTTGTGATAAGTTGGTATTGGTATATGAAGGATATTTAAAGACAAAACAAGAAAGACTGGTGAATCTTAAATAGAAGTATGAGGTCTTAAGAAAGGAAGAAGATGAGTGTTGAAAGCTACATTTACAAAGTTACTAATGTTTCTGATGGAATCAGAGCTGTCGGTGAACATCTGAAAGACACAAATGTTATAATCAAGAATGTATTAACCCTACCAAATGAGTTTATACCAATGGCATGTTCAATAAGGGAGAGAAATGATCAAAGTTAGAATTCAAAATTAATTAACTTATTGGTTCGCTTTTTTCATTTGAGATTGCATAAGTTGAAAGAGAAAAGAGGGAGACTACATTCATAGTTGTTGAAGATGATGAACCTAAGACAAGAAAGATTTTGGAGGAAGCTAAAGAATTTCTTTCAAGAAGGTTTAGGTGAGGCACTAATAGATACAAAGGTAAGTTACCTCTTAAGTTCTTTAATTGTGGAAGGATAGGAAATTTTGCTAATGATTGCAAGTATAAGGAATATCATAGTGAATCAGAAGATGGTGATAGAAAGGGAATTTAAAAAAAAGGTAATTTCAAAAAGAAGATAAATTACAAAGGTAGGGGTAAAAAGAGCTTATGTTCCATGGAGGAATACTTTTCTAAAGAGGAGGATACTGTTGGAATAGTCCCAAAGGATAACTGAGAGGGGGGGGGGGGGGGGGGAATCAGNGGGGGGTGAATCAGTTATCAAATGCTTTAATTCTTTTCTTTACTTGGATATCGATTAACATAAAGCAAATGCACATTTAGATAACACAATAGAGTACACAACAATTTTGGTTACAGGGAAACCAAATAGGTAAAAACCCCGGTGGGAATTAGCACCCACAAAGAAATGTACTTGACTATAATTATCCCTGTTAGGAGATCTTGAAACCCTATTAGGAGTTGTTATTTACAATGCAATAAGTACAGAGACCTGGTTAAAGGTTAGAACCTATTAGGAGTCTTTTACAAGTAACCTTGTTAGGGGTGAGGACTCACTGTCCAAAAGCTCACTGTTAAAATGGTGAAGGCTGCAACCTTTAGTAAAATAGATATACACTATATCTGATAGATGAACTGTTTGAGTAGACCCACTATCTTTATTAGTTCCAATGATTTTTAATCTCCTTCTGTTTCTTCACATAGTTCTACAACTTATTCTGTCTAACTTTGTGCTCACTTTTGTCTATTTTTGTTCACTTCATTTTTTCACACTTAGCGAACACAATTGAACTGCTATATGTATCTTCACCAAGGATAAGGTCATGAAAGTATCTGGGAACACTTCATCAACTTCTTTGTTGTCTTAACTATCTACACAATCAAAGTTAGAACCGCGCAACTCAAATTGAATAGATGCAACACTTCACAAAGTCAGCTTCACCAATTTTACTCCAATATCACATTTCTGTTAAAACACACTTGGAACCTTTGTATAATAATCACTAACTCATAACTAAACATTAATACAACCACGCATATCCTGAAGATAGGTGTAACTCAAGAAACACTGTATTTATGTCGGCTCTTGACAGATAATCTTCAGACACTGGAACTGCCATAACTGATTAACATGACTCAACTAAAACTTCATATCTAACTCAGCGTGAATGCACATAGCATCTAGAACATGTATACACCATAGAAATGAACACACATAGATCCAGAACATCTGTACTGATAATTGCATATAGAACACTGATGTATATTATATGTTGTCATCAATGACAAACATACAATCAATTATTTGCACAGAAGAAAATCTCCAACAACCTCCCCCTTTGACATTGATGGCAACATATGATATCATCAACTCAAAGTGTCTTCCTTATTTTTACAATCTTCTCGATATCCTCATCAAAAGTTCCTCTTTACTGCTACTGTTCTTTTAACTGTATACTCCCCCAGAGTATATGCTCCCCCTTACTAATACTCCCCCTTTGACATCAATGGAAAAGGGTGTTTTAAACACCATTTAAGCACATGTACTACTCCAGAAGTAGATTAGTCAACCATTCATCAGTCACCAGGGACTGATGTTCTTGTTGTAAATTCTAATCAGACTCGGGAAAGGGAATTACTCCTAGCTTCTCCCCTAGATGCTCAAGTATATTTTGATAATGGCTTTGTAAAAATATCTGCTAATTGTTCTTTAGTGCTCACATAGTCCAACTTTACTTCTCTATCTGCAACTTTTTCTCTTAGAAAATGTTATTTAATCTCAATGTGTTTTGTCTTTGTGTGCATCGTAGGGGTTTTTGACATATTAATAGTACTAGTGTTGTCACAATGAATAACAATAGGATAATAAATCTGAATACCAAAGTCTTTAACCATCTGTTTGATCCAAACCATTGTTGAACAATTCAATGCTACTACAACACACTCAGCTTCTGCTGTTGATTGAGAGATACAATTCTAGTTTTTACTTGTCCAAGTGACCAATCTGTCTCCAAGAAATATTGCTCCTCTTGATGTACTCTTTCTTTCATCAACACAACCTGCCCAATCTGCATCTGTATACACATGAAGTTGTATATTCTCTGAGTTAGGATACCATAAACCATAGTCTATAGTCCCTTTTAAGTATTTAAATATTCTTTTTATTGCCATTAGGTGATTTTGCTTGGGTTCAACTTCAAATCTTTCAACAATGCCAACTGCATTAGAAATATCAGGTCTAGATTGAGTAAGATATATGAGTTTTCCAATCATATAATTGTATAGGGTCTTGTCAACTACTTTGGAATCATCATCTTTAGAAATCTTGCTTCTTGTTATCATGGGGGTGCTTACTGGTTTGCAATCTTCCATCTTGAAAGTCTTCAATATCTCCTTTACATACTTAGACTGATTTATGAATATGCCTTTATCTGTTTATTTTACATTCAATCCAAGAAAATATTTGATAGGTCCAATCATGCTCATTTCAAACTCACTTGTCATTTCTTTGGCAAATTCTACACTAAGTTTGTCATTACCTCCAAAGATAATGTCATAAAAAAAATAGAAACGAGTAGTAATCCTTCATCTGTCTCTCTTATGAATAAATTACAGTCTGTTGCTCCTTTTCTGAATCCTATCTTTGTTAAGTAACCATCAAGTCTCTCATACCAAGCTCTTGGGGCCTGTTTAAGTCCATAAAGTACTTTCTTTAATCTGCATACCATGTTTGGTTTTTCTGAAAGTTTGAATCCTTCAGGCTACTCTATGTAGACTTCTTCCTTCAAGTCACCATTCAAAAAAGATGACTTGACATCCATTTTGATCTACTTTAAAGTTCTTGAATGTTGCATAGGCCAAAAACAACTTGATAGCTTCCAGTCTGCTCACAGTGGAAAATGTATCAATGTAGTCTATTCCTTATCTCTACACATATCCTTTACATACCAATCTTGCTTTTTTCCTTACCACTATGCCTTCTTCATTCATTTTTTTCCTGAATATCCACTTTGTTCCAATCACGTTCTTTTCATGAGGTCTAGGGACCAGTTCCCATGTTTCATTTTTGATAATTTGATCTAATTCTTCTTGCATAGCACTTTTCCAATCTGAATCTTTGCACGCATCTTCAACACTTAAGGGTTCAATCTGTGAAAGTAAGCATACCTCTTCATCATCAGTTGAACCTTTTGCTCTAGATCTTGTTAAGAATTTTGTGTTCTGATCTGCAATGATATATTCCTTAGAGTGGTATTTGGATGTGTATTTTGAGTTCTTAGGAGTGAGGTTTTCATCTATAATATGTGATTCTTATTCACTTGGTTCAGGATTGTTGCATGAAACATCAATACAGTCAAACATTTCTTCAATAATTGTGTCCTTATTGATGGGTATAGGCTCATCTTCAATCATGGGAGCATAGTCATAATATCTTTCTTGAATCATAAACTTCTCATCAATCTTCACATGAGTACTTTCAATGTTCTTCTTTAATCTTAGATTAAAACATCTATAGGCTTTTCTTTTAGTAGAGTAACCAAGAAAAATACCTTCGTAGCTTCTAGCATCAAACTTGCCAATGCTATCATCTCTCTTGATGTATCACTTGCTTCCAAAGATTCAAAAGTATTTTACAGTAGGTACATTACCAAACCAAAGTTCATAGGGTGTCTTGTCTGTGCCCGACCTCAATTGTATTCTATTGATAGTATAGACTGCTATATTGACCACATCTCTCTAATAGGTATGAACAACCTTTCCTCAAATCATGATAGTGTGCACTGTGTCAAGTATTATTTTGTTCCTTCTTTTTGCAATCCCATTCTGCTGAGGGGTTCTAGGTGAACTTAGCTGTCTCTTGATTCCATGTTCTTCACAACAATCATAAAATTGGTCAAAGGTGAATTCTCCTCCTCTATCAGATCTCATACATTTTATCTTTAATCTGGACTCATTCTCAACCTTAGCTTTGAACACTTTGAATTTCTCAAAAGATTCAGACTTGTCTTTTAGGAATGCAACCCACATCATCCTTGAGAAATCATCAACAAACAAAATGAAATACCTTTCTCCATAGTAAGATCTTGTTTGAGTAGGTCCACATAGGTTTGTATGTAGTAGATCTAATTTATTTTTAGCGGAGTCTTGTTTTCTCTTGAATGAGGCCCTCAAATGCTTCCCCATCACACATTACCTGCACATGGTGTCAACTGGTCTTGCAATACTTGGAAGGTCTCTTACTGCCTTTACATTACTTATGTTGACTATGTTGTCAAAATTGATATGACAAAGTCTCTTGTGCCATAGCCAACTGTCATCCACTATTGTACAAAACAACTTACTTTTGAATTGAGCTGGAAGATATCACCTTTGGTCTTTGAGCCTGATGTAATCATGTCTCCTTCTTTGTTGTTAATGATGCACTGGTTCTTTTTGAATTCCAACTGATATCCTTTATCCAGCAACTGTCCAACACTTAGTAAGTTATGATGTAAACCATCAACATAAAGAACATCATCTGTCTTATTCTTTCCATCTAAGGTGATAGAACCTCTGCCTATGATAGGTTTGGGAGTCTTATCTCCAAATATAACCATGCCACCTTTGTATTTGTCCAAGTGTACAAATATATCTTTGTTTTGTGTCATGTGTGAACATCCATTGTCAATGATCCAGTCAGTTTTGATGTCAGCTTTTGAAACTAATGCTAACTCTTGTGCTTTTTCTTCATCTTCTTTGTCCATTTCTTCAAGCATCTTCTTAATGTCTTTAATGACAATGAAACCAATTTCATCTTCTCCTGAATCATCATCAGTTACACCATATTCAACATGATAACATTCCTTAGTGTACTTGGGCTTGCAATCTGATTTGACCTTCTTGACTCTTGTAGGACACTTGGATGCAAAGTGACCAAATTTTTTGCATGAAAAACATTTGAATGGTAGCTGGCCTTCATATTTCCCTTTACCTTTCCTTTCTTTCTTGGAAATCATAGAAATGATTTCTTCTAGTTCTGTATCCACTTCTTTATTATTACTAGAGCTGCTTATGGATTTCTTGCTGTGGACTGAGGCTTTGAAAGCTGTCTCACTTTTGGGTTCTGTCTTCAATCTTGATATCTCAAATGTAGGTATTTTTCTGATCAAAGTCTCTCTCTCTCTTGAAGTCTTTTGAAAATTGCATAGTCTCATCTAAGATATTGATATTTCTCTCATAGTCTTCTGTTAGTGTGGTCATTAGTTTGTCCATTATATCATCCTCTAAAATTTCTCCACAATTGTTCCTGATACCTGAAACTGCTTCATTAATTCTTTGATTACAGGCTCTGATGTTTTCTTCAGGTAGCATCTCTAAGTTGTTGTACCTTTTCTTCCATGTCTTTCTGCACACATTCTTTTCTTGGATGTCTCCTTCAAACATATCTTCTAAGTATTTCCAAATAGAGTATGCTTTATCTGCCTTCTTGATCTCAGAAAATTCCCTATCGGATAGGGCACTGATTAGGGTTTCTTTGGTGATTGCATTTTGAGTGAACACTTCCTTTTTTTTGATTGTAGAGTCTTCTTCTACAAGGTCTTTCAAGGTGGGAACTTCAATTGCTTGAGTGGTAATCTCATAGATCTCAAATCCAACGCACTAAAGATGTGTTATCATTTTTTTCTTCCAGTCAAGATAGTTTTCTCAATCAAACTTAGGACTCTCTTTCTTGAAGTATGCCATCTGATCTACCTTAAGCTATTAGGCTTTCTATCCAAGGCACTTGGCTTTGATACCAATTGTTGGAATAGTCCCAAAGGATAACTAAGAGGGGGGGGGGGAGGTGAATCAGTTATCAGCTACTTTAATTCTTTTCTTTACTTAGATATCAATTAAAATAAAGAAAATGCACATCCAGATAACACAATAGAGAACACAACAATTTTGGTTATGAGGAAACCAAATAGGTAAAAACCCCGTTGGGAATTAGCACCCACAAAGAACTGTACTTGAGTATAATTATCCTTGTTAGGAGATCTTGTAAACCTGTTAGGAGTTGTTCTTTACAATGTAATAAGTATAGAGACTTGGTTAAAGGTCGGACCCTGTTAGGAGTCTTTTACAAGTAACTTTGTTAGGGATGAGGACTCACTGTCCAAAAGCTCACTGCTAAAATGGTGAAGGCTACAAACTTTAGTAAAATAGATATACACTATATCTGATAGATGAACTGTTTGAGTAGACCTGCTATCTTGATCAATTCCAATGATTTGTAATCTTCTTTTATTTCTTCACATAGTTCTACAAATTATTCTGTCTGACTTTCTGCTCACTTCTGTCTATTGTTTTTCACTTAATTTTTGCACACTTAGCGAACAAAATTAAACTGCTATATGTATCTTCAATAAGGATAAGGTCATGATGGTATCTAGGAACACTTCATCAACTTCTTTGTCGGCTTAAGTATCAATGAAATCAAAGTTAGAACCATGCAACTCAAACTGAATAGACACAATGCTTCACAAAGTCGGCTTCACCAATTTTACTCCAATATCATGATTCTGTTAAAACTGATGACATTAAGTTTTGCCATTATTATACTTAAAGAGAAAAACATGATAAAGGTCATCGGTATAAGCATAACTAGAAGACAACAAGCATACCCGATGAGATGAAAATGTCTATCGTAAAAATGCTAAGTATAGAATTGCCCGACGAACATTGGCAAGAGTCAAACCGACGACAAGCATTACCGACAATATAGTTTTGAGAACATCACCAATGGAGAAGAAAAGGCATACTTGATGAAAATTTCAATTAAGGGACACTGATAGAGTACAAAACTGACAGAACTAATAGAGTAGCCCGACAATCAGAACCTATAGTCAATTACAAAAACCGCAAAAAGTGGATCTAACTTTACACATTAGATAAAACATTATAATTCTATTTATAGAGTTTTTATTTGTTTTAAATCTTTACTTGAGGGTCAAGCATGCAAATTGTGAATTTTTTAAAGCATCCTAATAGATCTGAAACATATCTAACTAAAGATCAAGGTCAAGTTGCAAACCTTGGATCTAGAGTTAATTTGTAAAGCTTGAATCAAGAATAGAGCTAGAAACTAGTATAAATAGATGTTCAATCATTTTTAATACAAGAGACTTTTAATCACTTGATAAATGATAGAATCCATGGAGAGCATCTAAGTAGTAGAAGAGAATTCATGCAAAGTATAGAAATAGATCAAATCAGTTATCAAGAACACAGAAAGGATACCGACAAGCAGAGACAAGGTATCACTCAATCACTCAAGGTGATTACATTTACATTGTAAGCTTTACATGATCTGTTATCAGCAATTATAGATTGCATTCACTACCAGATCAACATTTATATTGTAGTTGCATTCTAACAAGTACAACACAACTAAAATCCTTTTGTAGAATGTGGACTTAACAGTTCTTTGATAAATCTCTTAACCTAGTGCACACCTAACGATGTTGCTAAAGCTTCAAATGAAGTAGAGCCTAACATGTCTCCACTCTAATACTCTCAACAGGGTAGATCATCAGAAGTGATCAATTGTAAGCCTTTACCGGCTCCCTTCTTATCTGCAGATAGTGAAGTTTTGTGGGTAGACATCCCCACCGCAATATTTACTTCGTAACAAGAGTTTTCTGTGATATCATACCATGTGTTATGTTTTATTTGTTTTTCATGAATGTTTCTTGAATGTTTACACATTTAAAGAACTTATATTATGATTTCACATACATATAGAAAGATGAACAGATAGATAGGAATATACAAATCTGATTACTCAAAGGTTAATGGGCCAACCACATAAAAAGTTTTAGAGGTATTGAATCACCCCTCCCCTCTCAGTACATCATTCCAATAATTCCAACAATTGGTATCAGAGCTAAGTCTCTTTCTTGAAAAGCTTAAAGACTTAAGAGAAAATATCAACACAATGGAAAAGTATAGACTGGATAAGACTATTGAGAATAAGCAATTACAAATTCAGATTTACTATGAGCAGTATAAAGAGGCGAGAGTAAGCATGAGAAAGTTGTTTGATGAAAGAAAGATCATGGAAACTAAGCTTAATGCAAAAGATTATCAAGAAGAGGAGATCCAAGATTACTTCAACTATGCTGAATCATCAACAAGCAAAGCTTTAGACACATCAGTAGAAGAGATCACAAATCTACAAGAAGTCAATCTACATCTGACAGAGCAAATCAAGATGCTACAAATCGGTCAAGAGACTCAAATGGTAAAAATTATTGATGTCATGAATGATTCAAGAAAATCTAAATCAGAGAGAACATTGGCTATTGATGATAGGAGGAAAATCACTGAGAAGATACAAGAAAAAGAATTAGAGATTCAAAGACTTACTGATCAACACCATGAGTTTACCAACCAGATTATTCTTATGAGTCAAGAGGTAAACATATTAAATACTGAACTCATTGAAAGAATACAGATCATCAGTGAGCTAAGGGAAGAGAATGAGAAACTAAAGCATGAAGTCAAAATTCAGAATCAACACAATGAATTGATCAAGAAAGATGAAGATAGAAATAAAAGAATGGATGATTTCCTTGACGGTCAAAGAAGAGTCAACAACTACGTAGGAATAGGGTACACTGACAATGGAGAATCATCTAATCAATCAGATCAAAGGAATGTTTAGGCAACTCCAAGGACCAAGAAGCTGTCATGCAATCACTGTGGAAAACCAGGCCACACCTCAAACATTTGCAGAAACAAAATGAAAGGTATTCCTCAATCACAATCTACTTTCATTGGTAATTGTTATA
>MU225941.1:1767325-1795054 GCA_018584345.1 Thuja plicata
ATGCACAAATGAATCAACTATTCAGAAAGGAGAATAACAAGAAGGATATCTTAAATTCTGTTAATTATATGTATAGATATGATATATGATAGTAATTGAAGAAATAGGAGAAATGCACTAACCTTAAAGAACTGCAGATCAAAGAATGCTATTTTCTAAGGTCTATAGACTATTTCTGGAAAAACTGATAGTTGATCCTGAACTTGAAGGCAAAGGCGAACAAAACCCATAAATATTTTTCCGTTCCAATATCATCTTATGAAAAAGGTTGACCTTGACCCACAAATGTCAACCTTGACCCAATAATGTCAACCCTGACCTACACAGGTTCGACAAAGAATCTGTTCGCCCTGTCTGAAAGAAAGCCGAAAAGGGTATCCATATTTGGTCTCAAATCTGTTGTTCTGAACCTGTACCTACAAGAAAAAGATGATTGTTTTTTGTGGGGGAGGGGTTTACCTTAGTCAAACCCTGATTTAGAAATTAACCTTGAAATCAATAAAGTACAGAATGCTAGCAAGTAGTAGAATTGAATCTAAAAATGAAGCTATGATATTCAATAGATATGTAATTGAAATTCAAATGTATGCAAATATGTAAGTATGAAAGCATGGACTTTAGAAACCATAAAAACCCATGATTGTATGGTTGAAATCCACATTGAAGAGATGATGAAAGCTTCTTGAGGATACACAAAGGATCTTTAAGGAAGATCACACCACCATGATGGCTAGATCTAGGGTTTGAATGATGAATCTTGAATGTTTGTACCTAATCCCTTCAAAGGCTTGAGAGCTTGAATCCTTGATCTTCAATAGAGAAATTGAATGCTTGAGGGGAAGAATTGAACACCTTGAAAGCTTGGAAATATTTAGAACAATGGATGCTTGAAACTTCTCCTTTTATGCTCAATATCGCTTTGTATCACTTAGAAGACTTAGAGAAAATGAGAGGAGAAAACTTTCTTTTATATGAAACTAGGGAACAATATTCTAAGGAGGAAAACATAGGATAATTAAATTCCAACTAGACCCATGCCCCTTGAAAAGGACCTATATTAAATATAATTTAGGAATCAACACTTCAGAACTTGAAACAGCTGACCCAAAAGCGGGAAAATTGATTCCAGTTTTGAAAGGGGTACCCTGGTCAGGGTCGAGGTCGACCCTAACCTAGGTCAGAGTTGAAGTCGACCTTGACCTAGGTCAGAACCCCTGGAAAACATGCCAGGTGGGGTAGAAGGTGCCCGGAAAGGCCTAATCAGGGTCCTAAACAGGCACAGAAGCAGAGGATGATGCAAAATTGGGAGGATGATATGATGGAGGTCAAAAACATCCCTTAAGGAGGGATAAACATTCTTAACATGGAATTTCTTCCATTTTAAGATGATATAAGTATACTTAAAGGGAAAAACATGATAAAGGTCATCGGTATAAGCATAACCAGCAGACAACAAGCATACCCAATGAGATGAAAATGTCTATTGTAAAAATGCTAAGTATAGAATTTCTCAATGAACATTGACAAGAGTCAAACTGATGACAAGCATTATCAATGATACAGTTTTGAGAACATCGCCGACAGAGAAAAAAAGGCATAGCCGGTGAAAAGTTCAATTAAGGGACACTGACAGAGTATAAAACTAATAGAACTAATAGAGCAGCCCGACAATCAGAATTGACAGTCAGTTACAGAACCTGCAAAAAGTGGATCTGACTTTACATGTCAGATAAAACATTGTAATTCTATTTATAGATTTTTATGTGTTTTAAATCTTTACTTGAGGGTCAAGGAAGAAAATTGTGAATGTTTTAAAGCATCCTAAAAGATCTAAAACATATCTAACTAAAGATCAAGATCAAGTTGTAAACCTTGGATCTAGAGTTAATTTGTAAAGTGTGAATCAAGAATAGAGATAGAAACTAGTATAAATAGATGTTCAATAATTTTTAATACAAGAGACTTGTAATCAATTGATAAATGTTAGCAGCCATGGAGAGCATCTAAGCAGTAGAAGAGAATTCATGCAAAGTATAGAAATAGATCAAATCAGTTATCAAGAACACAGAAAGGCTACCGACAAGCAAAGACAAGGCATCACTCAATCACTCAAGGTGATTACATTTACATTGTAAGCTTTACAGGATATGTTATCAGAAATTAGAGATTGCATTCACTATCAGATCAACATTTATATTGTAGTTGCATTCTAACAAGTGCATCACAACTAAAATCCTTTTGTAGAAGGTGGACTTAACAGTTCTTTGATAAATCTCTTAACAGAGTGCACACCTAATGGTGTTGCTAAAGTTTCAAATGAAGTAGATCCTAACAGGTCTCCACTCTAATACTCTTAACAAGGTAGATCATCAGAAGTGATCAATTGTAAACCTTTACCGTCTCCCTTCTTATCTGTAGATAGTGAAGTTTTCTGGGTAGACATCCCCACTGCAATTTTTACTTCCTAACATGAGTTTTCTACGATATCATATCATGTGTTATGTGTTATTTGTTTTCATGAATGTTTCTTGAATGTTTACACATGTAAATAAATTATATTATGATTTCACATACATATAGAAAGATGAACATATAGATAGGAATATACAAATCTGATGACTCAAAGGTTAATGGGCCAACCACATAAAATTTTTTAGAGGTACTGATTCACCCCTCCCCTCTCAGTACATCATTCCAATAATTCCAACAAAAACATGCTTGGCGCCTTTGTATAATCATCACTAACTCATAACTTAACATTAATACAACCACACATATCCCGAAGATAGGCATAACTCAAGAAACACTGTATTTACATCAGCTCTTGACAGATAATCTTCAGACGCTGTAACTGCCATAACTGATTAACATGACTCAACTGAAACTTCATATCTGACTCGGCGTGAATGCACATAGTATCTATAACATGTATACACCATGGAAATGAACACACATAGCTCCAAAACATCTGTATTGATAATTGCACATAGAACACTGCTATATATTATATGTTGTCATCAATGACAAACATACAATCAATTATTTGCACAGAAGCAAATCTCCAATAGATACTAATGAAATAATTTAGGAGTCTTTGTTTCTAGATATTTCTCAAAAGAAAGAGGAGATTGCATTGCATACTAAATTTTTTTTAGGATCATGGATCATAGATTCTAAACATTCAATTCATATGACATAATACAAGATAATATTTATCCAGTTTGAAGAATATGATGGAAGAGCAATTTGCAAGAGAAGGAAGTTCACAAATCAAAAGTATTGGAACCATTTCAATTGATGGTAAGCATAAAACTTATGATGTTTATTATGTCTAGGGTTTGAAATATAATTTTTTAAGTGTTAGTTAGATGTGTAAGAAAGGTTATGAAGTTATTTTCAAAAGTGATGGTTGTGTTATAAAAAAGAAACAAACTGGTAAAAGGGTTGTTGAAGGTTTTAGGACTGCCAGAAATATCTATTATATTGAAAACAAATGTGAGAATATATGTTTTCTAACTCAATACAATGGAAGATGGGGTGATGAAGTTAAAATGGAACTCGATCAGGATAATATGGATTTATCTTTTCTAAAGAATAATGGGGAAAGAAAAGATGAATTAGATGATTTGGTGGAAGATGAATGGATTATGGTAGACTAGAACCAAGATGAAGATAAAAAAGGACATGGTAGACCAAAATAAAAAAGAAAGGCAATTAGGATATGATAGACCAGAAGTAGGTAGAAGACAAAAAGAATATGGTAGATCATAAGCAGTTGGAAGATAAAAATAAACTAGTAGACTAGAAGCAGGTGAAGAAAAAAAAGAATTTTATGTAGGAAAATGATAGAAAGGGATTGCTAAATAAGAGACCTTCTCTTATTCAATACATGTACTCTCCTTTTTATACTATTAATTTTTGTTGTAATAAAGTAGGACATAGAGTTAATGAGTGCCGAAGTCTAAAAAGGAGTTATTTTTTTAATGGAAGATGTTATCATTGCAATAAGTTAGGGCATAAGGCAATTCAATGCAAAATTAGAGTGGATTTCAATAGAGTGAATGTGAATAGAAATATCAAGAACTACAATGGATATCGCTATTGTTGCAATGGATATGGACACAAAAAGGTTGAATGCAATATAAATATCAATGTCAAAATTAATGAAAGTGCTAAAATAAAAAGGGATGGTCTGGTTTGTTATAAATGTAACATGATAGGACATATTACAAGGTTTTGAAAGGATGCTCTAGTTTGCTATAAATATAACATGACATGACATATCACAAATTTTTTCAAAAATATGGAAAACTAATATGATTGGTCGATAATTGTAGAAGATTCAAAATAAAGGAACAATATATATCTGATGTGGAACATAAAAGGTACTTCTGATGGTGTTTTGACATCCATTCAAGATATCATTTCCTCCTCTGTTAAATGACTCAAACTGCAAGTTTTGAGGGGGAATCTACATATAAATCTATTTTCCCTTTCAGGATAGATTTTAGGTACCTTATTAGCATGTCAATAAGGTGTGAATACATTTTTGGAGGTAAGAGTTGTGTTTTGTGGTCTGGAAATGTGATTATTTGGTTTTTTAAATAGTGTAATAGTTTTTTGGTTGTATCAGAGATTGTTCTTTCTAAGTTGTGTTCAAATGTGGGTTGGAGATATGATATGTCTATTGGTTCACAAATTAAGATACATTTGAATGACTTGAATAATAGTGTTATGAATTATAGAAGTTACCTTGATGAGTTGAAGGATATGATAAGTCTGTCGGACCATTTTTATCCTAAGGCTACTAACTGATTTAAGGATGATAAGAGTTATTGTTATATAGAGAAGATAAAGTTTAAAATTGTTTCAAATAATAGTGAAGTGAAAGAATAGAAAAGTGATGACAAACAAACAAAGATTGTAGAAGTTAATTTTATTGTTGTTGCTGGCAATGAGGAGCAAGTTGCTTCTCTTGTCTCTTTAAATGAAGTTTATATGTCAGTTGAAAATATTCCTACTATGTTGAATCAATCAGGATAGTTGAATATTATTGGAGATATGTTCCATCATATGATCAAAATAATTTTGAGTTTCTCCAGGAAATGCTTTGGGTTGTAGCCCTTCTTTTGTCTAGCTTAGTGCATCAGGGTGGTGCATCTATCCAGGGGGATTTCTGAATGATTTTTTATTCTAGAATGATGTTGGTGTTTGATTATGAGAATTGTGAAATGGTAGATATGTTTTTGGCCTTTTTCCTTAATGGAAAAGGGGGAGAAAAATAAGGAAAGGGTTTATTTGTTCAGGATTATTTTGAATATTTCAGTAAGGGGGATTTAATAGTATTTGATATCTTGTAAAACATTTTTTGGTGGTTATTTTCCATTAATGAAAAAGGGGGAGATTGTTGGAAATAAAATGTTTTGTTGTCTATTGTCATTGATGTCAAACATTGTGCTCCACAGGTGTTTGTGGTTTCTCAAACAACGTGGTTCAAAAGTTTGGTACTTGGAGAAATAAGTTTGTGTACTAAACCTATATAATAATGGAAGAAAAGTATGTATTCAAAAGAGTGGAAGAAAGGTATGTATTCAATGATATAATGCAATGGAAGATAAGTATATATCCAGAATAGTGCTATAGTGCAATATGGCTATACTCCTAAATGATAGAGTAGCTTATTTTTTGAGCCTTGGAGAAACTAGAGAATGGTGAGCTAGTGGAAGACACATATGAATTTAGAATAGTGGAAGACATATATGTATCTTGATATCATGTGAAGATAGTGTTTAATAGTTATTGAGTGTTATATTCTTATGTCTAGAACTCTATGTGGTCTGGATGTTTGTGGTTCAATGATAGATAAATATAGTTTTATAGTTGTAGTTAACAATGCTATAATTATGTGTGTAGGGAGGAAAATTGATGATGCCCCTGAGTTCATGGACGTTCCCTCTATAGGTAATATTTCTTGGGATGAAGGTGGGACCACAATGGTCTCGTTGGTTTGGCATGGTGAGGAAATGAAAGTGGAAGAGGGTTGGATCACTGTTAAGGGTAAAGAAGCTAAGTTTTCTAAGCCCTCTTTTGAAATGACTATTCGTTCCCATAAGAGTAGTGTTAAATATAAATCTTGGTGGTTCTAAGTTGGGGGAGCTTAGGCTGGTATTTTTTCTAGTCCTTTTTATTAATTTAGGTTATTTTATTATTGTCTTCTTGTAGCTTTTATTTTAGATTGTGGGAGCCTTCTTGTAAAACCCATGTTTTAGGTTATGAGAGCCTTTAAAACCCATGGTTGTTTGGTGATTTCATTTTCCTATCTTTTGACAATATTTTGGTTGTGGGTTCCAAATCTATTCAAAATATGGTTGTAAAGGGGTTTGGGTCCCTTCAAAACCTATTTTTACCTTAATAAAAAGCAACTCTATAATTATGCTTTCTGGAAGGTTTCTATTTTGGAAATTAGGGTTGAAGGTGTGCTAATATTTATGCATATCGATTTAGGTTTTGGTGTTAGTTGTGACATCTATGAATCCAAAAATTGCTCTGGGTGATATAGAAATTGTGTCATCAAGTGTTGCAATTTTTTTCACTTGTCATTTTAGTATGAAAATGTGTTGTGAAAACTTCTTACGTAGACTATTGGCATGTGTTTTTGTTCATGACATGACGCATGGATCTCACCATGACATGTGGAGGTCCAAATTTAGTTGGTAATTTAACTAGTTCTTTGGCTAGTGTGTTTCTACACATTTGAAATGATTATGGAAGTTATTCTAGTAATTGTGGATCTAGCGTTAGGCTATGTGTAGTGTCTTCATGGTCCCTCTCTCTCTCTTGGAGTAGATCACGCTTCTTGATTTATGCCTAGGTTATACAATAATATTTATCTCTTAGCCAGATGGGTTCATGCTATATGTGATCTATCCATTTAATGTTTATCTCTTATCCTGTTGGGTCCATTCTATGTTTTGGTCTGGATGCTTTTGGAATCAGACCCTATTGCATTTTGTTATTTCCTTGGCTAACTTGTAACTTAAATTGTAATATCCATTTGGTATGGCCAACCTTATTGTAATCTCAAGTTATCAATCATGTATACAAGTATAGTTTATGCTTTGGAAAAATGTAAGGGTGTGAAGAAAGTGGATGGTGTGTGAACCAATGAAGTTATGCAATCAACAAAGAAGAGTTCAGTGATAGTAGAAGAGAAAAAACGGTAGTAGTAGTGCGTCTCTAAGGTTGACAATGTTGTACATGTCAGTTTAATTATCAAGAGAACCTATCTTTATCCTTGTAAATATTTTTTTGTACCTTGTCATTGGGACAATGTATCTTTGGTGGAGATGTTTATTGTGGTATGTTTATACTTTATAAATGGTCCTATGCTTTAAAGTCTGGAGCAGTGAGATCCCATATGTATGGATTATTGTATTATCTCTTTGATCCGATTGAAACTTCATCATGATTTGAGATTCATGCCATAACTCCTACAAGGTTAGAACCCTAGTCTCCTACCAGTTCCCAACTCTAGTCAAAAGCTCTCTCTTCTTCTTTTTTCCAATTTCTCCTCTTATGAGATTCACTCCCTTTTCCTTAATGTCTGACTTGTTATGGGTCCAAACCATTCCCATTCTTATCTAATCAAAACATGGTGTCAAACCAAGTTAGATTATATTAATCAATTTCCATTATGGTTAAAATAAATTTTGATTTCTAGAAAGGATAATATGGCATCTACAACCTTGTCAATGCTTATTTACTTAATATTTCTTACATGCAATGAATTCATTTCTACTATAGAAATAATAGTTACCGATTTAAGATTAAATTCTTGATTCATACACAACCTTCAAGTATGTAGCTTTGGACTTAAAATTGATCAAAAGTAACTCTAATTAATTTATTTATAATGTTAAATAAAAAATTTGTACTCTTTTGTAGTGCTCTCCATTTTTCCTACAAATTATATAATAGTGAAAATCCGAACAATTGTATACAATTATTTTATTTAAATTTAATTATCAATTACTTGATAAGTAGGAGATATTTTCCACAATTCAGATTGTGATATTGCCATCAAGATTCAACTATGCACTTTTTGAGTCAAAGTCATTGACCCATGTTTCATGAGTAGTAGTTCACAAGAACATATACTCATGAGAATGAATGAAACACTTATAACTCATTTCATCTAGGTGATTCTCATAGGGGTGAAGTACTGGGCCTTCCCCAGAGGTTGCCCATCCTAATACTCCTCCAACTCAGGCACACTTAACCACGAATTTTCCTCCAAGGTTAACCCACTTAGCTTGCTACCTCATTTGCAAAACCTTCAACAAGTGTTGTGATTTATGAACCATTCATTGTAGATTTCCTTTAGCTCATGAATTGATAAGTAGGTGATATTTTTTAGATCAAATCAAATTGTAACATTGCATCAAGATTCAATTATGCAATTTTGGAGTTAAACTCATTGACCCATGTTTCATGAGTAGTAGTTCACAAGAACCCATCTCTTATAAGAATGAATGAACGAATTTAGATTTTTAGAAGGAACATTATGACATCTACAACCTTATTAATGCCTATTTTTTAATATTTCTTACATGTAATAATTTCATTACCACTGTATAGATAATAGTTATACATTATCAATGCTTGTTTTTTTAATATTTCTTACATTTAATAAATTCATTACCCCTATATAGATAATAGTTATTGACTTAAAATTAATTCCTTAAAATTAACTCTAATTAAGTTGTTTCTAATGTTAAATATAATTTTGGACTCTTTTGTAGTGTTCTCCATTTTTCCTTCAAAGTGTATCATAGTGAAAATTCCAACAACCATCTACAATTCCTTTATTTAAATTTGATTATCAATTACTTATTTATAGAAGCATATAATGACATCTTCAAAATCCAAATCTAAACACGGATTATATATAGCTAAGTAAATGACTGCACTTACTCATTTTAAGGATGTATAGTTTCTTAAAATATACCTCTAATCTAACTTTATAGATCGATGACACCCACCTGCAAAAGATATTTAATTTAATGTATAATTAATTCTACACATGATGTATACATTAGACTTCTTTAATTCTGAAAATTATTGTCAAACAATCTAAAAGCTTATGATAAATAGATGGATTATAATATGATTCTTTCACACTTTTGCTCTATGATTGAAAAAATTCAACTGGCACCACAAGTTAAAAGTCATGGATTTTTCATGGGGTCTTCACTAACTAGGCTATATCATATCACATGCATTCATATTGGGGGATATTCAATCGCCAAAATCTGAAGTAATATATTAGAAATATAATAGGGACACTGGAGCTTTATAAGTTTGATAGAGGAATACAATATTCAGAGGCATTTCTTATTCAACAATATCAATAAGCATGTAATAAGTAGGAGGAAGAATTATTGACATTCTAAAATTTGAAAATAAATTTCACGAGAAATGGCTAAGAAACGAGTTGGATTTTGATTTTCCAAACTTTGAAAACATATAGGAACCATCAACGAAGTGGAAGGACCTGTAACTTCAAGATATTTACAGTTTCCAGAGCCATGCATAAATTTCAATTACAGGTGGACAAAATTATATTTGTTCCTTTTCCACTTCTAGTTTTCAGTTCTTAGATTTTTGTAACAATCATTGTTAGATTAAAGCTAAAAACCCAAGAATTTCATACCATTCAACTCATTTTTATATGTATACCCTGATAGAGTCTATAAAAGACTCTTTTTCATATGTAACTTGTTTCCTTATGTAATATAAGATGACTCTTGTGCTATACATTATCTTCTGCACATGAATCATGGACTATTTTTTATTATTTTCAATGCATTCAAAGGGGTTTTAGAAGGAATATTATCCATTATTGATGATCATTTGAGGAATTTTTTATTTACTTATATAGATAACTAAAAAAGGGGTTATCTCCCTTACAAGTTGACCATCTAGTACATCCATTTGGCTATGCTAAGGTAACCATCAACTAGTACATTGATCCTCTCAAGCTGAGAGAGAGAGAGAGAGAGAGAGAGAGAGAGAGAGAGAGAGAGAGAGAGAGAGAGAGTATCACCATTATTTGTCACAAATCCAGCAAATAGAGTAATGTCTAGATTGGCTAGTCCTTCATGACAAATATTCAGAGCTTGAGCATATTTCTTTTTATTGGTCACATCTTCAACATAAAAAAAACTCCAAAAATAAAACCTTTTTTATGGTCTATTTTAATTTTTATCATAGCCACTGAAACAACATGTTTATACTCATCACACAACAATGCATTGGTGCAGGAGCAACTAGGCTAACTCCTAGTTTCAATTTTGGTTGTGGCTTGTACTGACCCTAGCCAAGTCAGGAGTATTTTATTAGACCTTAGAAGGTCTTGTGAGTTTGTACCTAGGTAGATTTGACTAGGATCAATCCACTCTAGTTGTTTTGCTTTGATAGTGTTTAGTGCTTTAGTAAGCCTAAAAGTGGGAATTTGGGTCTAAAAGCCTTTAAGGATTAGGAAAGCTTGGAATTGAGCCTAAAAATTCCTCTAAGGTGTTTCTACATCAATTGGTATAGGTTAGAGGTCATTAAACTATGTTTTAGGCAAAAATGTAAAAGTTGTCAAAATGTTGTCATGACAACATTTGCAACTTTGCAAAGTTGCATGACAACATTGGCAAGATTTGATTCCCTTTGATGTTTGAGGTTGGGTAGTTATTTTAACCACCTAAAAACATGGGAAAAGAATAAAATTCCATGAGGAGGCCCATTTCCTGAGGTTAGCTAATGTAGAGAATATTTTGAATTCGAAAGAAGTTACTTTGTTTGTTGTTTTTGTTCACAGTCACCTACTTTTGATAGTTATTGTTCTTAGATGGATTTAAAAAATAAATATTGTGTTGGATTCTTGTATTAGGGATAGATATAGTACATTTTTTTTTAATTTGAATTTTCTAGGTTTTCATTAAGTTAGCTTTGTAAATTCATTTCTTGTTTAGCAGTTTGCTGGTGTTGACACAACAATTTTGTGAAAAATGCCCCCCCCCATAGATCTCCAGTGTGCATTTCATAAAAAAAATTAGGGATATGGAAGGGGATCACTTATATAGTGTAAATATGGAGGGAGGATCTCAAAGAAGCAGTTAAACTAATTTTGATGGTAAGCCCTAGGTGAGACCAGTGTATCTGGTTAAGTGTTTGCCAGTGAACTAATGGTGTTTGAGTGCAGGGGTATGATTGGAATAATGAAAAAAAGCATGGTTTTGTAATAATTGAGGTTGTACAGACACCTCTAAAGAAGATCAAGCCTTTCCCAACCCATTTGGGTATATTTCCAAGCAGAAGTCACTAAACTAAACCAGAATAGCCCAATTAGCCCTATTTGCCCTTAATTCTAGGAATCCACTGTAAGGAGACCTTAGAACCCTAAGAACTACAAAATATATCATTTCTTGGAAAAGGGTATCAGAATATCAACTTTATTTTTGGATTTGTTTGGTAATATTTTGAATGAAGTGGGAAAAACTAGTCAATTAGGGCTAGGAGTATTAGGCCTAAAATACCAAATTCACTAAGAGTCTTCAAATCATCTAGGAAAGTCTTGATAAACTATCCTAATGGGATAAAATAAAGCTCAAGAAGTTTTCTAATCATGGATTATACCCCCTGCAAACACTTGTTAAGGAAAGGAGACCAAAAAGCACTTGGAGTCTTCCAAGAAAGAGCAAGGAAGTGAAGTGAAACTTAATGATAGTTACCCCCTAGTGAAGCACATTGGTTACCAACTCTTGGAGTGGTATTGAGGAGGTCCTAGACTAGCTAATTAAGGAATTGAAATATCCTAGTGGAAGGAATAGGGTCTTGTGAGAACTAGGAAGAATTAGACTCCTAGAAGCTTGTGCAAGCACACTTGGGAGTTCCTATCATGCATCTTCCATCCTTGAAGCCTGGTAACATGCTCCAAAGGCTTCAACCACCATGGTAAGGAATATTTATAATAAGAATCTACTTTGGTAGTGACTAGATGAAATTGGCCCAATGACCTCCTTGATCGCAGGCTATAGGGATTCATCTTGGAACTTGAACAACATTCTTAGTTAATTATCAACTTTGTTCTCCCCACAGCTGCAATATATACTGAAGTGGACTTGTCCTTCCATAATTCCCCCTTAATAAAATCATATGGATCCAATGGTGAATATGGAATATGTAATTGTCACTGGTGAAGAAAATTCCATTGTTGACACATTCATTTGTCAAAAAGGTTGTACATTTGTTGACAACCATCATGAAATTGCGGATGATGAACTCATTGAATATCCATTCAATTTCATTAGTGGCCTTGGAAATCCTTTAAATATAAAGAAATAACTAAAAAGGAAACCTACAACACAACTTATATGCATTAAGAGGAAACATGATATAGTAGATGTTAGAACGCTTGAGTCAAATATGGTGGAAAGTAGACCAAACCATCACAACAATAGAGAGATTGTGAAGGAAGGTATGCATAAATAGCCAAGAGTTGGAGATGGATTTGAGTTAGTGGAACAAAGAATAGTTTTGGATCCTAATGTATTGCCATCTTGGAATCAGAGAGTGAATATTTTAATGGAAGAATTTGTGGAGGAGAAACTTACTGTCAAAGTATATTTAGAAAAGGGAGAACCTAAAATAAATATCCATTATGAAAGTTGTGGCATTGATTATGGAATAGGGGAAGTATCCATGGAAGTAAAAACAATTCATAACTTTATAAATAATCATATCAAAAAAATGTCCCATCAACGTCACATTTTAAGGGAGGCAAATGGTGAAGATTATTCAAGTAGCATAGAAAAGAAGACAACAGTGTTTAGTGATCGATTTGAGATTAATCAAGAAATTAAAATTCTAGATGATTTTAACAAGACACAAGAGCCTAACTTGTTCAAGGTGGTGGAAGCAACACTTTTAGGATATGAGGATAATAAAAAAGTAAGAGTGGAATGTAAATGATGTAATAAATGGTTTTTTTGGTGCCATTAAGTGGTAATATTTTCAGTTCTCTAAATAAATACATGAAAACAAAGAAGCACATCACTGTTACAGACGAGGCTTCACACAATACAATTTTTTTAAGGAATGACACACCCAAGAGACAGAAGAAGACTACCAATGACAAGGCCAAACAAAGTTTGACAAGGTTCTTGGCCCCATCATCACCATTTTTACTTCATAGGGGTTCTACAAGTGTAGATCCTTCTAGTTCAGGTATGTCAAATAGACAAGTTTAAATTTATTTTGAATATGATTTGTTGGAATGTGTACATTATTTGTTTTATCATCTTATTTAAGGCCAGTCATCACCATTGATGTTGTAATATTGGGGGTATTGGTATTTGCATATAAATAGAAATGGGGAGAGATTAGACACAAAGGTCCTAATGGACGATTAATGGGATGGAAAATTATGGGCCATAGAGAAGCATACCAAGATGATGCTATGTAATGAGGGTAATGAAAATCATATTTATGTCACATATAGGCATATTAATTGCAAGAGGACTTTTGAGATGGGGATCTTGTTTAAATCATTGACATGCAACTTTTGTAAGATAATTCTAGAATGCGATGAATTTAGCATGTATTTATATCATGAGTCAAGGTGTGCCACTAAAAGACATGAGAGGGATACAAGGAGAGGGATAAAAATAGACTATTTGACTCAAAATAGCTGCTAGGGTTTCAAATGCTAGCCGAAGATCAACAATGCATGCTCTTTGGTGATAAAAGACAAAAGTATCTATACTTTCTATCATAATGAGATCCTTGAAGGAGAAGGTGTTTGAATCAACAAAAAAGAAGGATATATTTAGGTTTTTCAAGGATGTGTGTGAGGCACATATACAAGGAAAATTTCAAGGTAAATATGTAGTTTGGGATTTTTTCAAGGATACCTTTCAAAACCTAATGCATTCAAATGGAGGGAGAAGGTATAGTACATCCACTAAATCCCTTTATGAGATGATCAAGTTACGAGGAGGTCTTAGATTACATAGCTTTATTATCTTGAATCTAGATGGTCCTTCAATTTTTACAACTTTGAGGAAATTTAGAAAGTCATTGGCATACATCCCGAGGGAGCATGACTACATTTTTGAGGTAGTAGGAAAAGTGTACGCTTCTTATAAAACCAAACATGGTATAGATGACCCAATTCTTGTATACCTCATTGAAGATACAATTGTTGTGAAAAAGGTATGTTAAGTGGGTAGAAAAAAGTGATACATTGGTTGGTTTTTGTGATAATAAAGAAGAACATCAATGTCAATCAAATTTCTTGGTGACATTTGGTGAGGCAGTTGTAGGTTATGATATCATAATAGATTCTTTCAAGAATAATTTTATTGGCCATTATGCACATGTTATTATTTCAAACCCTTTACATGAAAAACATCCTCATCTGGTTTTGGTTTCTCATCCAACATGCAATAGGTTTGATGCAAATTTCATTCATCAACAACGGGAAAAAATAGCATTTTTGTGGAAGAGACACGTGGAAAATAATTTGGGACCTATTGTTGGTCATTCCTCAGATGGGGATATTAGAAGAAGACAACTTATGTTGATGGGATATTATTTAATAGAAGGTATTCTATATCAAATTCCTTGGAATGGTGGAGACTAAGTGGGTCGTACAACAGTTTCCATGTAACGAGATTGCATGACCGGGACTACATCCACAATGACAAAAATTTAGTGAACCCTTTATTTAGCGGTCGACAAGATTTGATTTTAGGAGAAGAGTTGATAAGTTTTAATCATGTTAGGATGGTTTATAACACTTTTAAAGTGGATAATCACAAGATTAAAAGTGAAGATATAGAGAGGATAGATCGAAAGAATTGGGGTTCGTCATATTGAATTGAGTCAAGGCATGTTTAGAGGTGTTTGAAAGAGATGAGAAGTACATCTAGGGGAAGGGTAGAGAGGACACTAGGAACATAGACATATATAACAATTGTTTATGACTACATTGACATAATTATGTCTTAGAGTTTGATTCTTTGGGAAAGAGTGTAAAATACTTCATGGGTTCATAATTTCTTCACATTATGGTTATGTTGGCTATAAAAAGAATCTAATGTCAACATAAATTTCATCAGTAGAGAGACATATCAAGATGTCAAAATTTCTTGTCACTTTGTTGTTTTGTTGAGATTGTTTCAAGATCAATACTCTCACTTACCATGTGTTTTGAACTTGATTGGGTCATATGTATGCGATAACTTCTTTAACAAAGTTGGTGGGATAGTTGGATCAGAAAGGGCCTATGATTTCACTGACTTGCTTCATATTGTTGGAACCCTTTATAGAGTTGCATAAGAATAATCAAATCCCTAAGGGCTTGATTTTAATAAATCTCATAAGAAGCAAGGAAGTATTTGGAATAGATTGCACCAAGAAATTATATAAAACATTAACATATTATCAGAATATGATTCAATATCTACAAATGATAAAATTATAGAAGACCTCAAGATGGGATTGAAGGATGCACAAGACATTTTATCAACTCTTTGCTTGTGACCAAAGAATCCCACACAATCTACTTGGTGGGTTAAATCATGGACAAAGGACAAAAATTATCCAACATTCAAAATTGTGGATGAAGTATTTGATGACTCTCCACCAAATCATTCCAACTCTATATTCCAATCTATGACTTCAGTGGTACACAATCACGGTGAATTGAAAATAATCAAAACTGAGTGGAGGCATGAGTTGGATGAAATTTTAGATTCTGTTGATAAAAATGTAAATAAAACTATAAAACCAGTGATAGACCTTGATGGTAAGGATATGTTCAAAGCTTGTTTGGTTAGTCAGTTGAATGGAAATCTGGCATTGTCCAAAGATAGGTTGACTAAAGTGAGGAGTGAGGTCTACTTTAGGAAAGATGAGAGGGTCCCACAAGAGGGTGTTTCAATTAGCTTTGGTATTGGATCAGATTGCAGGGTGTTATTTGAGGGCAATTCAATACCTCCCATTGAACGCACTAAAATAAAAGGTCTTTCTGAAAGTACAAGACAAGGTGTTTCTTGTGGAACTAGGTACATCAGAAGGGTTCAAAATAAAAAGGAAGGATGGTAATAGGGTGCTTGATTACCATAAGGACATTGACATTTTGGATATGCTAGAAGGCATCAAACTTCAATTATGTTGGTACAATAGAATGAAGGGGCAACACTTGTACAAGTATGATTTGATAGATCATGCTTTTGTAGAAATCTGTCATAGAAACAACCAACTTATCTTACAATGCTAGTAATGATACATACAAATTAGAAGAAAGAGACTAATTTTTTTTTAGATTTTGTTAACAATTTGAAAAAGGTGTATTTTCAAAATATTCTACTTCCATATTCCTTATGTATTTCCATATGTTACATTGTTTAATTTTTTTTTATCACATCTAATATTATTTTTATAATTTTTTGGCATCACGTGCAATGGATAATTTGCATGGTGTATTTTCAGGATAACTCAACCAATTTGTTGCTACCTACTTCTTAGTGTAAGTTTCTTTCACTGACCATTCATATTTTGTAGAGAAATGAAGTTGGAGAAAAGATAAACTATGTTCCAAATGAAATTTTAATACAAATTTGGGTCTTACATGGCCATCCAAATGTGCAGGTACATGGGTTGAGGAAAATTATATGTCATAGATGATCTCAATGGGGTCAAAACTAAATCTAAAGGTCCTAGAAGGTCATACATCGAACAACTTGGCACTGTGGAAGATGGATAACTTGTTCTTAACACTGTTGATGCTACTGCACAAATGTTAATGGCGCACTCTATAAAATTTATATTTTTATGCATTTAAAATTAGGGCAATGCCCTCTATGAACTTGAATGAGACTTTATATTTACATGTATATAAAATTAGGGCAATGGCCATTACAAGTTGATTGTTGGTGTCAAATGATTCTTGATATTCAAATTGCTATGAAAGTTAATAATTTGTTAGATATTCATTGTTTCACCAATGAGCACCATTTTTAATAAAATTTAGACCTTATCTTGTTTTGAATTCATCTTTGCAAGTTTTGATTGCAATGTGTATTGTTTTTTCAATAGCTCTCTTTCAAGCATGGAGTTAAATGCTTTGTATAAACAATAGTGGGTGAAGTATGTGATGTGGATTTCTAAGTAGAGTTTCATGCCAGTATGAGAGGTGTTGACACCCAAAATAATGATGGCTATTTTTCCACTTCCCACATTAAAACTCCTTACTCATGAAATAGCAACATTTCTCTATTTCGCAACCCCATATAATGAGCCCTACAAAATAGTGATGGATTCTTTGTTTCATGACTCCTCTTTTGTGTACCTGCAAAATAATGAAATACAATGGAAACAAGGGGTTTTGTGATTGTTGGGGTATCTTCAATATTATTTGGGTATTGATAACTCTGAGAGAATCGAGGAGGAAGTAAAAAAAGTGCAGTCTATGGATAGAGATGAACTTTGAGAGAAAAGTGCAGTCCATAAATAGAGATGAACTCTGAGAGAGCTGAGGATGAAGTGACATCTTAAATCAAGTCTGCAGGGGATGAATTATTAGATAAGATAGTATAATAATAATACTACCTGTCAAAATATTTTGAGAAAATGTATTTTTTGTAATCGAGAATCAATAGGTCTAGACACTCTGAGAGAAAAGTGTTGTCCATAAATATAGATAAAATCTAAGAGAATCGAGGAGGAAGTGAAAACTAAAATTGAGTCTATAGGGGATGGATTATTAGTTCAAGTAGTAGAATAATCATAGTTCTTGTTAAAATGTTTTGCGTGACCAAATATATTTTCTATAATTGAGAATCAACGGGTCTAGGCACTTCTAGAGCCATAAAGACAAGAAAAAATTGGTAGGCGTGGCCGACATGTTGTCGCCATGCTTACAAGTTGACTGTTTGGATTTGTTGAGTTGCACAAAGAAGAGATAAATATGTCCCTTAGGATGATTATTTGCATTCATAAGAAGTATGTTCTTGTGCCAAAGAAGGGTTCAAAATGGGTTGTTTGGCAAGAGTGTTTAGAATTTGGTGTGAGAGAAAAGGATTGTTGTAGATGGTGCTTTAGGAAGTCTTTAAGGATTGTGATGATATACCAGTAAATGCTTCATCTTATGGGTGTGGAGGTATTGAAAAGTCCTTTGATAGGAGTGGAGGTATTAAAATATTCAAGTGCAAGGGCATGCTTTGTCTTCTTCTTGCAAATTATTCCAATCTCCACAGGTGTCACTTTGATTCTCAGTGAGTGGGAGGGTTCGAAAGGTGATCCAAATAAAATATCAAGAGATGATGCCATAATGAAATCTTGTACCCCTTGAGGATCACTTTTGAAATATTCTCCTGAGAGATGGGGTTTTGGGTATCTTGCATCCCTTGGTCCTCTATGACAATGACCATTTGCGTGCGATAGTGGTGAGACTCACATGTTTGGAAGGCTTGTTGGAGCCCTTTGACCTTGTGACAAAATGGAAGATAAACATACAAGAAGACAAAATGGAAGAACAATCATTCTAGCTGGTAGATGATTCTCTGCAAGCAATTTGTGGCAGCTCTGCTTATTTAATGTAAGTTGTCGGCCTATATCCTATAGCATCTCTTGCATTATAAAAGAGATGTCAAGGTTGATCAATAGAGGCTGAAAAAATTGGGGAAAAAAGGGTGTAATTAGAGAGTCCTAGGTCCTATAGTGTGCAGAGAGAACTACGATGCTACTTGCATTTAATTTCATAAGTAGGGGTGTTACATTTTGTGCATTAATGTTTCAACATTCATGGGATTGTCTCCATGAAGTGTATTCAAAATCATATGAATCCAATAAAATAAGGGTTTTCTACATTCATCTTCATAGATATTAATTGGAGAATGTATTATTGTTGGATGATATCAGTTTTGGGTACTGATCATACTGTTGGTATTCATGTTTTGTCACTGATGTCAACATATATTTCTGTGGAGAAGACAAACTGGTTACTTGACTAGAAGAAGTGTACGGACACTGTACGAATGTTTAAGAATGATCAAAATTGAATTTATGTAGAAGAATTTGTGTTGACCTTATTCCTAAGGTTGCTTGGATTTATGTTGCATATTGCGGATGTTACAGTTGATTTGGTGAAGACTTATTTCTAGACTGTAACTGTGATACTGAATAGAGTAGGTCTCTATTTTTTGGGTATATCTTTCTAGTGAAGATATTTTAGATGAAGCAAGATTACTGGTGGAAAACCAACATATGTTGGAATAATGGGTTGAGTTCAATTTTTTTTTGATGACTGGTGATGACAGTTGTGGTGTGTATTCTGGAGAAGACCTATTTGTTGGCCGACTTCAGACATGTAGTGTGTAAAATGAAATGTGAGCATGGATTGCAGATCTGGAAGTATAAGTGATAGATTATATTTTATGTTTACTTGTTGTAGGTACCTTGTGTATCTTAGCAAGGGGTTATATAATTATTTGTACATAGGAAAGCCTTAATTGGCCGACTTGATTAATTGTCTGTATATTAGGAAAGCTTAATTGGCCAACCTAATGAATTATTGTAAGAGGGTATATATGAGTGATATTTTCTTTTTAAAAGATGTGACATAGATTGAAAAAGAAGTGAAAGCTATGAGGCTTGTTTGACTACTAGATGTAGAGCACAATTTATGAGAAGAGTACTTTATTGGAACTGACCAAGCAAAGATAGTTGCTATCAGACAGTTCACTGGATTGTATATTTGATATATACACTTGTTCAGATTGTAAATACTTGTTGGTGGCTTTAACCTTCTTTGGGCAGTGTGCCTTTGTAGTGAGACTACTATTTATTTTGACTCCTAACAGGGTCTGTCTCCTAATAGGGACTATGTACTATAATGTTGTAACAAGCTCCTAACAGGGCTAAATATTTTAACAGGAATACTATACTCTCAGTACATTATTTGTGGGTGCTAATTCCCACCGGGGTTTTACCTTTAATAGGGTTTCCTTGACAAAAAATATTGTGTTATGGTGTTGGCATTTACTGTGTTATAATTTACATTTGCAAATTTGGTTTATAAAGTTTAAAGTTTAATAATCTATATTACAACTGATTCACCCCCCCTCTATGTTATCTTGTAGACTGTTATTCCTAACAAATAGTATAAGAGCTTGTGGTCCATAGAGAGAAAATTTAACAACTTGAGGTGATCCTAAAGATGACTTACTACAGGAAAGATAGTCCGAAGTTTGATCCTGAAAACTTTAAAAGTTGGAAGAACAAGATGAGAACACATTTGCTATGTCTTTGAATTGACTACTGGATGATCACAAAGAAGAATGAAAATATAGTGACTGAGAATGAATTAGAGAAGGCTACTGAAGATCAAAATAAGTTATTTTCATGTAATATAGTTGCGAGGGAATATTTGATCAACGCACTTTCAGAAGGAGATTTCACTGAAGTAAAAGATTTGGATTCTGCACATGAGATTTGGACAAGATTGGAAGCACTGTATGAAGGAGATAAATTTACAAAGAAGGAAAAGATAAAAAAATGGAAGACAAAGATGGAATCACTGAAGATGAGAGAAGATGAGAACATTAGGGCATATGGATAGAGAATTACTAAAGTGGTTACTGGTATTAGAAACTCTGGAGGTACTTACAATGAGGAAGAAGTGATTGCGAATATATTAAGATCTTTTACACTTGCATATAGAACCAAAGTACAAGCTATAGAAGAGATTATACCTTTGAAACCAAACTTCACCAGAGAGATGTTGATTGGAAATTTAACTACATTTGAGGCCGCAGAATTGGGAGACACTTTACCTAAAGTTGAGTCAGCATTCAAGGCAATCGTGCACAAGAACAAAAAGACCTTATTTGGAAATGCAAGCACCAACAGTAATCACCTAAGGGAAGAACTTGGAGCCTATGCTGATGAATGGGAATAGATACATGAAGAAGAAAGAAAGCTAGATGAAGTTGTGGCACTAATTTATAGAAGAGAAAAGAGAGGTAAGGGAAAATTTGAAGGCAAATTACCTTCAAAATGTTTTTCATGTAACATGATTGGTCATTTTGCATCTAGATGTCCTACAAGAGTTCCAAAACACAAACCTAAGTTTTTCAAGTCTAAGTATTCAAAAGAAAAGGAATGCTATTATGCTAGTTAGGGTATATCTGATGATTATGATGGTGACTATGATGAAATTGGATTTATTGCTATTAAGGATGATGAACCTATGCATGAAGAAAAAAGCCTTAGTATCCCGTGTTGAAAAGAAACTTAAGTGGGTTATAGATAGTGGTTGTTCACATCATATGACTGGAGATAAAAACAAGTTTGTGAGTTTGAAAAGACATGATGGTGGTGTTTTCAGATTTGGTGAAAATAATCCTAAGCTTATTATTGGAGTTGGATCTATTTCTTTGGATGGAAATACTAACACTAACAATGTAAAACTTTTTGATGGAATTAAGCATAATCTGTTGAGTGTTGGATAGTTAGTAGACAAGGGTTATCAATTAAAATTCATTGATAGGAAAATCTCTATCAGAAGTAAAGCAGGAGACTTGATCACATTTGGTACTAAATATAGAGGTAATGTATTTAAATTGAACACATTTGAAGCTTCTTGTTTTATTGCAAAAGTTGATGACAGTTAGTTATGGCACAAAATATTTTGTCATGTTAACTTTGATAACATTGTGAAGGCGAGTATGAAAAAATCAGTAAGAGATCTACCTAAAATTGTGAAGCCATCTAACACTATGTGTAGAAAGTGTGTTATGGGGAAGCAAACTAGAAGCATTTTTAAAAGAAAAGCTTATTTAAAAAAAGGAAGTTGGATCTGGTACATACATATCTGTGTGGTCCTACAAGAACAAGATCATACTATGGTGAAAGGTAATTTATACTATTTTTTGATGAATTTTCTAGAATGACGTGGGTTATATACTTGAGAGAAAAATATGAAGTATTTGACAAATTCAAGTTATTTAAAGAAAAAGTTGAGAATGAATCTGGTTTGAAGATAAAATGTTTGAGATCAGACAGAGGTGGAGAGTTTACATTAGACTTATTCTATTCATACTATGAAGAGGATGGAATATACAGACAGACACCAGCTCCTAGAACTCCACAATAGAATGGGATAGCAGAGCGAAGAAACAAAACTATATTAGATGCTGCAAGAACTATGTTGCTGGAAGGAAATGTGTCACATGTTCACTGGAGAGAAGTAGTTGGCACTACTGTGTACACCCTGAATAAAATTTAGATCAGAGAAGGTTCAAGTAAGACTCCTTATGAATTATGGTTTGATCATACACCTACTGTAAAATATTTCAGAATATTTGGAAGTAAATGTTATATCAAGAGAGATGATGAGATAGGCAAGTTTGATGCTAGAAGTGATGAAGGAATT
This sequence comes from Thuja plicata, assembly GCA_018584345.1. Lineage (NCBI taxonomy): Eukaryota > Viridiplantae > Streptophyta > Pinopsida > Cupressales > Cupressaceae > Thuja > Thuja plicata. The sequence goes on from MU225941.1 coordinate 1,789,815, forward strand.
TTTCTTGGTTATTCCACTAAGAGTAAAGCATATAAATGTTTCAATCTGAGATTGATAAATTTTATTGAAAGTGCCAATGTGAGGATAGATGAAAAGTTTCAGATTTAGGAAAGGATATATGATTGTGGTCAGATTACATAAATGAAAGAGGTTAATACTGAACCTGAAGAACCTTTGATGATTTACAATGAGATTGAAGATGAACAAACTGAAGCTACCGAGACACTGGAGACACCAAGGTATGTTAAGAAGAACCATCCTGAAGATCAAATTATTGATGATGCAAGTAAAGGTATGATGACTAGATCTAGAGCTAGAGATGAAATCTATTTGATTTCTCAAGTTGAACCAAAGACTATTGATGAAGCATGTAGAGATGAATCTTGGACTAAATCTATGGAAGAAGAACTTGAACAGATAAAGAAAAACAATACTTGGGAATTGGTTCCAAGACCTAAGAACAAAAATGTTATTGGCACTAAATGGGTTTTCAGAAATAAGATGGACGAGGAAGGAACAATGGTAAGAAACAAGGCTAGACTAGTATGTAAAGGATATTCACAACAAGAAGGCATAGACTATGAAGAAACATTTTCTCTTGTTTCTAGATTGGAAGCTGTGAGATTATTTCTTGCTTATGCTGCACATAAAGACTTTAAGGTTTATCAGATGGATGTGAAGTCAGAATTCTTGAATGGTGATCTAGAAGAAGAAGTTTACATTGAGCAACGTGATGGTTTTCCTTTGACAGATAATGAAAACATGGTTTGCAGACTAAAGAAGGCACTGTATGGACTAAATCAAGCACCAGGAGCATGGTATGCAAGACTGGATAAATATCTACTTCATCTTGGTTTCAGAAAAGGTAATGCATATAGTAATTTATATTTGAGAACTAATGAAGATGGAATCTAAATTATAGGAGTCTTTGTTGATGATACCATTTTTGGAGGCAATGATAAGATGAGTAAGAAGTTTTCTAAATAAATGGAAAATGAAATTGAGATGTCAATGATTGGTGAGATGAAAAATTTTCTTGGTTTATAAATGAATCAAAGTAAGAATGGAATTTTGATATCTCAGACCAAGTACCTTAACAAAATGTTGAAAAAGTTTGGAATGGAAGATTATAAACCTGTTGGGACACCTATGGTGACTAGACACAAACTGACTAATAGTGATGAGACTCAAAGTGTTGTTTAGACAAAGTATAGATTGATGATTGGAGGTTTACAATATCTAACTCACACTAGACCAGATATTACCAATGCAGTTGGAATTGTGGCTAGATATCAAGAAGATCCTAAAGAGATAGATTTGGCTGTTGTAAAAAGAATTTTTAGATATTTGAAAGGGACAATAGAATATGGATTGTGGTATGAAAAATTAGAAGATTTTACTTTGCAGGCTTATACTGATGCTGATTGGGAAGGTAATGTGGATGACAGAAAGAGTACAAGTTGCGGTACATTTTTCCTTGGGAAAATATTGGTTTCTTGGTTGAGCAAGAAGAACTGTATAACTCAATCTACTGTTGAGTTAGAGTATGTTGCTACTGCAATAGATTGTACACAAGTTGTTTGGATGAAAGAAATGCTAAAGGACATTGGAATAATTTTTGAAGAACCAGTGGCTATCCATTGTGATAACACTAGCATAATAAATATGTCAAAGAATCCTGTAATGCATTCAAAGACTAAACATATTTCTATTAAGTATCATTTCTTGAGGGAGAAGGTAGCAGATAAAGAGAATAAACTAGAGTACATTAGCACAAAGAAACAAATAGCAGATATATTTACTAAACCTTTGCCAAAAGATGCTTTTGAATATCTTAGAAGAATGCTTGGGGTGATGGCCCCTCCCAGTGGTAATTAATTGATGCAGATATGCATCAGTCTAGTGGATCTTAGAGCTATATCATTCTCTGGACTTGATGTATGGATCTACTCCTCAGGGGGAGTGATTACAGGAGAATACTATGGAGTACATTTGGGTGATCTTACACTTGGTTGATGGAAATGAAGATTTGAAAAAGCTACACCTTAAAAAAGACTACAGATGAGTTATGGTACCCTTTGCCATTGCTGCTAAAGGGGGAAGGAATCTATGTGAAAATCCCTACTATTTTGGGAGATTTGTGCTGAGGATACTGAGAAGATTGTATTGAGAGAGAGTACTTTTGGGTTGATGCATATGGATTTTCCCATATGTTGCCATAAATGCCAAAGGGAGAGATTATTGGATGATATTGGTTTTGGGTACTAATCATACTGTTGATATTCATGTTTTGTCACTGATGTCAACATATATTTATGTGGAGAAGACCAACTGGTTACTTGACTAGCAGAAGTGTACAGAAACTGTATAGATGATTCAGAATGATCAAAGTTGGATTTATGTAGAAGAATGTGTGTTGATCTTATTCCTAAGGTCTCCTAGATTTATGTTGCATATTGTGGATGTTACAGTTGATTTGGTGAAGACTGGTTTCTTGACTGTAACTGTGATACTGAACAGAGCAGGTCTCTGTGTTTTGGGTATATCTTTCTAATGAAGATATTTTAGATGAAGCAAGCTTAATGGTGGACAACTGACATATGTTGGAATAATGAGTTGAGTTTGATTGTTTTTTGATGAATAGTGACATCAGCTATGGCGTGTATTCTAGAGAAGACCTATTTGTTGGCCGACTTTAGACATGTAGTGTGTAAAATTAATTATGAGCATGGATTGTAGATCTAGAAGTATAAGTGATAGATTATATTTTATGTTTACTTGTTGTAGGCACCTTGTGTATCTTACCAAGGGGTTATATAATTATTTTTACATAGGAAAGCCTTAATTGGTCGACCTAATTAATTATTTGTATATTAGGAAAGATTCATTGGCCGACCTAATGAATTATTGTAAGAGGGTATATATGAGTGATCTTTTATTTTTAAAAGATGTGACAAAGATTGAAAAATAAGTGAAAGCTATGAGGCTTGTTTGACTGCTGGATGTAGAGAAGAGTTTATGAGAAGAGTACTTCATTGGAACTGACCAAGCAAAGACAGTGGCTATCAGACAGTTCACTGGATTGTATATTTTCTATATACACTTGTTTGGATTGTAAATCCTTGAGGGTGGATTTAACCTTCTTTGGGAAGTGTGCCTTGGTAGTGAGCCTACTATTTCTTTTGACTCCTAACAGGGTCTGTCTCCTAACAGGGACTATGTACTGTAATGTTGTAACAAGCTCCTAACAGGGCTAAATATTTTAATAGGGATACTATACTCTCAGTAAATTATTTTTGGGTGCTAATTCCCATCGGGTTTTTACCTTTAACAGGGTTTCCTCGACAACAAATATTGTGTTATGGTGTTGGAATTTACTGTGTTATCATTTACATTTGCAGATTTGGTTTGTAAAGTTTAAAGTTTAATAATCTATATTACAATTGATTCACCCCCCCTAAGTTGTATTGTGTAATGTTATTCCTACTAATGATTTTTTTAATGAATCTCTTTCAAGGATAGGGTTTGTTGGTTTCCAAATCAATAGATTGGAAAGATCTAAGAATATGCCAAGTTCTATAATCAACTTTTCCAAGTGACTTGGCCAACAAATATGATCTATCTATTTGTGGTTGAAATTCCTCTACTCTCCAGGGTCGGAAGGACCCAAGAAAGTGCACCTGCACACCAACTTAATCCCCAAGTTGATTCTTTTTATTGCAAGTAAAACTATCTTTCTCCTTATATCTATTTTCTACTCTCTATCTGAAAGTGGCATGTACCTTAAAAATAGATTTAAAAGTTGATTATCTAACTACTCCTTCAAATTGTGATCTAAAACTATCTTAATCTCTTCTTAATTACTAATTTTATATATCTTTCTTATGAAGCTAATTATACTATGACTATTTTGCTCTTTTTTATCTTCTACCTCTTCCACTTCTAATTTATCTTCTCTTACTGAACTTTGATATTTGTTTTTGTTTTGAAAAATTTGTAATTTGTATATAATATCAGTCCTTTATCCTTATTGGGCAAAAAGTAACTTCCCTACAAATATTTATGTATAAATTTGTGAGACAATATTTAAATTCACCCCTTAGATAAATCTGTTAACTATTCAATTCGCAATGTAAGGTAATTAGATATGTAGCACACAATTTAGTCTAGTTTATATTAACTTCTCCTTGAGTAGGCCAATCAGACAAGAACCACAAGGACAACACTTCTCAAATTATTCTTGATTGTTAAAATGTGGTTCAAATTAATGTGATAATAAATAATACGTTGCACAAACATTTAAATTAGCTTTCAATTTCTTAAATTGAAAATCACAAAGAACTGATTTGAAATAAATTTATCAACACCACAATTGCAGAGAAATAAATTGAATCTTTATATTATATTTGCATAATTGAGTACATATAATTGATATTTATATTTCCTATATTCTAATCTATATCTCCTAATTCCAATTTATTAAGGTCTTGGTTTCTCCTTTATACAAAATGAGGAGAAGCGACAAGCTTCAGACCATTTATATTGCACCTTCATAACTAAATTACCATCATAATAATTTCTTAACTAAAAACATGAGAAACATAATGGAACACAATAAAAATAATATATACCTTTGATAATCATCATAGTAAAATAAGGGAACATGTAACCATTGGGTCACTCTTCAGGCACATAGTCACCAACCTACTCCTTGTCATTGTAACCACCTGAATTTGGTCTGTCGCAACTATGGACCCTATTTGCCCTAAGTGTGATCATACCCTCGATTTATGTCCAAACGACCCTGTTACTGCTTGACATTATTCTTTAAATCAATTTAATGTCCTAGGTGATTTTTATCATTGATTTATATTAACTATTATAGCCATACAATTCAAATCAATTTCGACCAATCAAATCAAATCAAAATCAAACATGGCTATAGTATTTAATTGTAAAGGAATTAAATAAATCCCTAAATCAAATACCCACTTGCAATTAACCCATTCCCCTAGCCTATTTAATTTAATTAAAATGGCTATAGTCCTCTAATTATTAAAAAACAATTTCATTGTTTAAATAATTAATTCCTATATTTTTAAATGAATTAAATAGTTTATTTCATTTATTAATATTCCCCTAAACCCCAACCTAACCCATCTCAACCACTTCTACCCTGGGTTCTAACCCTTCTCAACCCATTCACCCATGCTAATCTAATTCTAATCCTAAATTCTTCT